>CM077296.1:5740000-5760000 GCA_039654925.1 Anguilla pacifica
GCCTGCCTGGGCAAGGCTGCCAGTGGCACGAACGGGCACGGGGAGGCCTGCCTGGGCAAGGCTGCCGGTGGCACGGGCGCGGGCACCTACATGCTCTCGCAGAACTTGGTCAGGGTGCTGGGCTTGTCCTGGTTACGCCGCTGCCGGAACCACCGCTGGACCTTGCGCACCTCCCAGTCCAGCTGCTTGGACAGCCCGTCCAGGTGCCGGGAGTCCGGACACTGCGAGGGACGGGAGCGCAGAGGACCGGGTCAGAGCCAAAATGGCGGGGGAAACCATAACCAGGTCAAGTAACCATTTGAAATACTGTGCCGCGCTCATTCATACTGAAGGCATACGGCTCACGGTGCAAGTACTTATGTTTTCCCACTGAAGCACACTTGACATGTCAACACTTTTTCCCCAATTCATACTGATAGTACAACTGTTAAGTGACAGAAATAGAGACAGAGCAGGTGGAAGAATTATTTTAAAACACCTCGACCCATTGCATACCAGTGACCTTTCTGCAGATTACCGGCAATCTTAATATAAATCTACCCTTTTACCAATAATTGGAACAAAATTATTCTTTAATGTGACCGTACAATTTAGTTGGAGTGGTCCTATTGTCGACATACTAAAATCTAAAATGATGCCTACAAATTGTTCTAAAATCATATGCGATCGCACCATATAAACAGGCTCCAGTTTAATTCCTGTAGCATAACCACTGTGGAGCCGGAGCCTGACGTGCTCCAGCACACGATTCCTGGATGAGTCGTAGAGTGTCATCGCTTCAGAAGGCAGCGCCACATAGTTCACTCTCTGGTCTGCAGCCGTTTTCAGGCAAGCAAGGTCAAAGTTCAAAGTACAGCGCTTAACTCCGAGACACACAAAATCACTTTCAGTTCTGCCTCTCAGTTATTTAATGCCACAAGCGGTTTCCCTGCCATTTTTTGGGGGATGAATAAAGTCTAGTTTTCATGCCCTGTCCTGTTTCTGCCTCTCTCTCTCTCTCTCTCTCTCTCTCTCTCTTTCTTGTCGCAGTTCTGCAGAAACTGCTCCTCACGCATAGGCTGAAACAGCATGTTCCTTAATGCTCAATTTACATTGTGTTACCATTCCACCCCACCGGCAGAGAGAGAGAGACAGAGTGAGAGAGAAACAGAGAGAGAGAGTAAGAGAGAGAGAGAGAGAGGGAAAAGGACAGCCATAATCACATGACCCCAGCGCAGTCTGCCGGTGGTGGAAGCAGCCATGGCAGGCTTATGCGGCGTTCAGGCAGCACCTTTGTGATGGACATGAACACTTTCTCCAGAACAGCGTGGGGCTGAGCTCTCCGGCCCACCTGGGTGGGGAGCCGCAGCATGTAGGCGCATGGCCGCGCAATGAACCTGCACACAGAGGAAATCACACACTTAGTACAGCAACACAAAACAGAATTAAATATAAAACCTGCACAGAGGGAATCACACACTTAGTACAGCAACACAAAACCAAATTAAATATAAAACCTGCACAGAGGGAATCATGCACTTAGTACAACAACACAAAACAGAATTAAATATAAAACCTGCACACAGAGGGAATCACGCACTTAGTACAGCAACACAAAACAGAATTAAATATAAAACCTGCACACAGAGGGAATCACGCACTTAGTACAGCAACACAAAACAGAATTAAATATAAAACCTGCACACAGAGGGAATCACGCACTTAGTACAGCGACACAAAACAGAATTAAATATAAAACCTGCACAGAGAGGGTATCACACACTTAGTATAGCAACAGAGAGCTTAATTAATTATAAAACCTGCACACAGATGGAATCACACACTCTGTAGTACAGCAACACAGAACATCTGTAATATAAAACCTGCACAGAGAGGGAATCACACACAGTACAGCAACACAGCACTTCTGCAACTATAATACAAACAGTCATTGCTTTGCCAGTAGGTTCGTGCTAAATCAGGGGTGGAATACTGCAGTCTAGGGGGTTTTTTAAAGTTTGGCAGCGTAGGTAAAGAGCAGCGCTCACCGGGTTCTTGTGTCATGTCACAGCTTCAGTGCTTAATTTAAGTCACCGATTGGCTAGAATCACACTATGCTGCCAAGGCCGAGACTGAGAGCTGATTGGAGGAAACCGAGCAGCATGGCCCCGCAGATGCTGCGGCCCTCCAGGAGCGCCGTTTCGCACGGCGGTGTAGAATGCCAGAGCAGGGCTCTGCAGGCCTGGCCTCGCACAGCTGCAGGGTCTGCGCATCACCGCTCTGCCTCAGAATCAGGCACAGCTGCAGGGTCTGCGCATCACCGCTCTGCCTCAGAATCAGGCACAGCTGCAGGGTCGGCGCATCACCACCTCCCCTCAGAATCAGGAAGCAAGGCAAGCAGGGTCCACTGAAAGATCAGCTAAAGCAGGGCTGCCCAACCCCAAACCCAACTGCAAACCCAACCCCAACTCCAAACCCAACTACAGGACGGTGGACCTCCAGGAACAGGGTTGGGCAGCCCAGAACTACGCTGCCATGGAAAACTATTTGCCCTTAACGATTTCCTCCACTATTGTATATTTGAGACACTGAATGTTGTCAGACACCAATAACACCAATGTGATAAAGTAATTGCCGGCAAACAATTAATGAAATTTAATTGAAAATTAGATGCAGCCGACTGAACACAGACAGGCTTGATAGCAGCCAGCCCTGTTGAATGTAAAACCTGACTCATATTGAAACTTACCATCAGAGTGAAGTAGTCACCACAAAGCTTCTACAAGCCACTTCCACTATCCCATGATCAAAAGAATTACCAAAATAGATGAGGGAGGAAGTTGTTGAAGTATCAGTCTGGTTCAGTCTGGAGTTCCAGAGCTTTTGTAACCCTTTCCACAGCGAGAGCCATTATCTCCAAATGGAGAACCCTTGGAACAGTGGTGAATCTTCCCAGGAGTGGCCGACCTGGCAAAATTTCTCAAAGGGTGCAGCGACACCAGGAAGTCACATAAGCACCCAGAAGAACACCCAGAGAACTGCAGGCCTCTATAGCCTCAGCTAAGGTCAGTGTTCATGACTCCGTGATAAGAAAGAGAAAAAATGGGAGAGTTCAAGGGAGAGTAGCTAGGTGGAAAGCACTGCTCATTATTTTCTAATAACCGGGACAGCCCGGAGGGGTTTATTCCACTTATATACAACAGGTTACCAACAATGACTATATATGGTTACTTTTGTATTTATTGATTTTTATCGATTTAATCACCTGGAATTGAAATATTCTTCTGCAGCCGCTTGGGCATATTTTACCGTTGTCAAGCAAAACTGTCGTTGGTAGTTGAACTTGGACCGTTGTTATGCAACAAATAGGATATAACAGGCCAATAGTCAGATTGTAACTGTTTTATATACCCTCTCAAACACATTCATTATGTTTGTATGCGAACATTCACTTTCATGTCTTGACATCCGAGGCGACAGAATGCATTCACATTTCCAATATAACTGGCAACAACAGCAGAAAACATGCACACGTTGTAAACAATTTGCTGTTTGATTACTTTCTCATCGTCAATTCCATATAGGCTAATCGCAAAATGACAAGAATAGAACGAAAACTCGGACTTGCATGAAAATTTAAATTAGCAGTGGTCCAGCCACCGTTTGCTTTCCTTCAAAGTTACTGCTAGCCAAGCAGCGAAGTGTGCCCTCCAGATGCGAACCATGCACCATAAATTAGTCCATAGTCTTCCTGGTCTTTTTGTGGAATTGAAGAATGGCAGAGTAAAATTACGGCAGTCTGAAAAAGCTAAAGGGACGATTACTAGAATTAACCTGTTATTTTACCCTGACAAAAAGTACGGAAGGTGATTTCCAGTTTGCTTTTACTGTATCACCAATGTGAATTACGCAGAACTACCGCATACCTCACATAACTTTATCAAACGTTTTGAGTCAATTACAACGGGCTAACAAAGAAAATCCGTAAGAAAATATTCAGCAACCGAATTAATCCGTTTGAATGTTTTGGTATGTAATATGCTGTCCCAGCACGAATGCTTAGCATTTTATAAAACGAATACTAAAGCAAGAAAAGAACAGAAGAGCACACGTTATAATTCCAAGACGTTGGCAGGCTATAACCAAAACTAGGCTACTGCGCCGCATAACATACAAGTTTGATTTGAAGTTATTATGAAAATAAATCGGTTTGCGGCTGCAGATTTTTAAACATGGCGGTTGAAATAAAACACTGCAAGTAGTCGACCAATCAGAAATTTTCAGTGCTTGCGCCCCACCCCAAAGGTTCCGGTACTTTTGGAAAGTACTACCCCCCGAGCAGGGACGGTTTTTGGGGTAAAATAAAGACCCCGGAACTTAATTTAGACCCTAGTTCCTGTGGTCGAAACGCTCAAAAGGTTCCTAGTTCCGGGGTAAAGTTCCTGCGGTGGAAACGCGGCTAATGTTCTATTGACAGATGAGTCATAAGTGAAACTTTCTGGATGACACAGGTCCCATTATGTCCGGCGTACCAACATCATACGAACAGTCATACATGGTGGTGATAGTGTGATGGTGTGGGGATGCTTCGCTGCCTCGGGATCTGGATGACTTGCCAATATTGAAGGAACCGTGAATTCTGTCCGGTACCAGAAAATTCTTAAGGAGTCCAGTCATCTGTCCATTAGCTGAAGCTGAAGAGTAATTGGGTCATGCAGTACAACAATGATCCAAAACACAAAAGCAAGTCAACATCTGAATGACTGAGAAAGTTAAAATTTTGGAGTGGCCTAGTCAAGACCCAATAGGGATTCTGCAGCAGGAGCAGTTCTGCAAAGAAATGGGCAAAAATTCCTCCACACAGATGTGAAAGACTGACATCAAATTAAGCGTTAGGTGGCAGTTACTGGAGCAACCAGTCATTAAGTCTAAGGGGGTAGTTGCTTCTTCACGTGCATGATATGGGTGTTTGATAATTATTTCATTTATTTAATGAAAAAAGTTATTTAAATAATGTGTTTTGTGTACTCAGATTCCCTTTGTCCACATTTTGTCTAAAGATCTGAAAACATTCAGTGAGACAAATATGCAACAATAGAGGACATCAGGAAGTGGGTAAACACTTTCTCACAGCACTGCAGTTGATCAGTTAACCGCAGAGTACCAATAAATAGCAGCCTAGCGTGTGAACTGAGTAAGGACCCCTCCGCGAACAGACCTGCGCTCCAGAGGAGAACCAGCCAATTAGCCTAAAGCTCACCAGCCTAACAGACCTGCGCTCCAGAGGAGAACCAGCCGAACAGACCTGCGCTCCAGAGGAGAACCAGCCTGTTAAAGCTCACCAGCCTGAACAAAGGAGGACCATGACTACAGGAACGAGTGAAGCAGAAGAGAGAGATCACGCAGTGCGACGAACTCGGAGCGGACAGAAACACACCACAGGCCCTGAGTGTGTCTCCCCACATCCCCAGCCCGAGAGGGCCGTGTGCATGCAGGTTTTTGGGCCTATTTTCCCCTCGTTTCCTAAACACAGGAAAACGCCAGTGCTGATTCGCTCAGCTGCCAGGCCAGTTAAACGCTCACCGAAGACACAGAGATGCACAGTTCTGCAGCCGCAGCTCATGACCTGTCGGACCAGATGAACCATTGGGATGATTTAATAAGCCGGAGCGGAGGCCGGCACTAAATCCCGAAACGGATCAGCGCCTCGCCGTGGGGCCCGGCTGCAGATCAGCAGGCCGAGTTACGGGACTGCAGCAAGCAGAGAGAAACCAATGAACGACAAGACCGAAGACCGAAATATGCCCGCATCCATTCACGACTCGGACCCCCCAGATTCTGAGACTGAGCGCGGTGCATCCATTTACGACCCGGACCCCCCAGATTCTGAGACTGAGCGCGGTGCATCCATTTACGACCCGGACCCCCCAGATTCTGAGACTGAGCGCGGTGCGTCCATTTACGACCCGGACTCCCCAGATTCTGAGACTGAGCGCGGTGCATCCGTTTGGACCCGGACCCCCCAGATTCTAAGACTGAGCGCAGTGCATCCGTTTGGACCCGGACCCCCCAGATTCTAAGACTGAGCGCGGTGCATCCGTTTGGACCCGGACTCGATAATCGAGCGCAGTTTGCAAATGAAGGAAACGGGCCGAAGGGGATCAAGCCGGCCGATACCGCAGGAAAGCACTCAGAAATCGGGCCTGAATAAATAAAATAACCATCCATGAGAAAGCATGCATAAATAAATAAATGAATAAATAAATAAGTAAGTAAAGCCGGCGAAGGAACTCGGGGTCCCAGCACGCTCGGCGGCTGACGGAAACCTCGGCTCTTCTCTGGAGAGCGCAGCGGCGGGAGCGGCGGGAGCGGCGGGATCGCCTTCGCGCGGCACAAACATGTGATGCAACACGCGCTATCGTGTTCCAGACCCCGGCCTCCCGCTCGTTTGGGGAGCGGGGGAGCGCGCTGCTCATTAGACCTTAATGGCTTAATTAGGGCCATTAAGTAGATCACAATTGGCCAGTTTTTCTTTACCCTTCACCCGATATCCAATAGCGGCCTGGTGTACTACCCGAGAGGAACAGCCCTCGCAGCCTAAACTAGGGGCTGCTTTTATCCGCGTGTAAAAGAAGCCTACCGCAAGAGCAGGGGAACAAAGAGAGGCTGTTCTTTACCAAATTAAGCCGTGGCAAATAATGAAAGCGGAGATGATTTGTCAAACAGGTGAGACCTCAAACGACATGGAAACAGGTTCACAAAAACGGTCCCCATTTGGAGATGGTGCCGATTATGGCTGAAAACGTTTTTTTTTTTTTTTTTAAAAGTCATTTTAAAGGTCATGTACAAGGTCATGTGCAAGTGAGTGCCCATGCAGAAACTGAAATAGGAAAGCAAGCTCTATTCTGTTTGTGCTTTAATTCTCTGAACGTGTGTGTGACATCACACACACAGAAAAACCACTGGAAAAAAACACTGGAAAAATTCCCCTATTTTGTTTAAATTTCCCATATCTATTTTTATAGGGCTGCAAAACAAATTCCTGGCTTTAGTTTGAACAGTGTGCACATGCAACTTTTGCAGTGGAGACCACTCAAAATCCACGTCCATAAACATTGGCTAGGCTCTCCCGAACAAAAATACATTAAAATAAATATTTGAAGAAGGTAAACTAATCGCAGGCCATTCAGACGTGAAGTGCGTAGCTGAACACACCCATATCATCGCGAAATAAGATTGACCCTGGTGTTTGCAGCCAGTGATTACAGCGCTACGCTACCGATAAGGCTGTTTAAACAGTCAGACGCTATTCAACTCCCCGACTTCCCTTCGGCTCCTGCAGAGAAGGCAGAGCTGCATACGCAGGCTGCCCGGGTCCTGCAGAGCAGGCAGAGCTGCATACGCAGGCTGCCCGGGTCCTGCAGAGCAGGCAGAGCTGCATACGCAGGCTGCCCGGGTCCTGCAGAGCAGGCAGAGCTGCATACGCAGGCTGCCCGGGTCCTGCAGAGCAGGCAGAGCTGCATACGCAGGCTGTCCGGGTCCTGCAGAGCAGGCAGAGCTGCATACGCAGGCTGTCCGGGTCCTGCAGAGCAGGCAGAGCTGCATATGCAGGCTGTCCAGACCCTGGCTGAACAGGACAGAGACTCTGTGTCTCACCGAAGCTTGGAGCCGCCCGGCACGACCGCCAGATCGCTTACATTTCGGTATTTAGCGGACGCTCGTATCCAGAGCGACCTGTAGCCTTAAAGAGCTCATATTCGTTACATGTGGGATCTCAAACTTAAATTCCCCCGGAGAGCCACCGTGTCTGCTGGTTTCTCATGCGTTCCGGCACTTCAGTGCTTAATTTAACTCGCCGTCTGGCTAAAGCGACTGCACACCTCGTCCTGAGGCATAAATTCGGCTGCTTATGGAAAGCACTGGAGCTTCAGATTTATACAGCTGGACACTTACTGAAGCGAGTCAGCCTTGCCCACGGGCACAATGACTGTGCCCCACCTGGGAATCAAACCCTGGAGTTGCAAGCTCAGTTACCCAATCACCCATGCTACGCTATGACCCAATCCTGGCCCTGGGGTCTGCTCGCTATGACCCAATCCTGGCCCTGGGGTCTGCTCGCTATGACCCAATCCTGGCCCTGGGGTCTGCTCGCTATGACCCAATCCTGGCCCTGGGGTCTGTTCGCTATGACCCAATCCTGGCCCTGGGGTCTGCTCGTTATGACCCAATCCTGGCCCTGGGGTCTGCTTGCTATGACCCAATCCTGGCCCTGGGGTCTGCTCGTTATGACCCAATCCTGGCCCTGGGGTCTGCTTGCTATGACCCAATCCTGGCCCTGGGGTCTGCTCGTTATGACCCAATCCTGGCCCTGGGGTCTGCTCGCTATGACCCAATCCTGGCCCTGGGGTCTGCTCGCTATGACTCATCAAATCAGGTGACACCAGCTCAGGGGCCAATCAGCTGCTTTAATTGATCGGGGAGTTCGGTGGAGGGTAATGATGACCTCCCAGCTCTCCCGCTCCAAGGCTGAGGAGCAGCTGTGGAAGGTTCTGGATCTACAGCCTGGACCTCAAACTTCAGCCACAGGCTGACTACTGCAAACACAGTGGACCCAAACCGTCAGGGAGAACCATCAACACAGAAATGGTGTGAAACGCTTCATAAATGAGAATCAAACACATCAGACCAGCATTTGGCAGTTTGAGTTTGGAAGGCAAAAAAAAAAAAAAAAACAAAAAAAAAACAACACACTGGAGACTCAGGACAAATGCCTTTAGGCTCAGAGTGGAGGTGTGAACCCCAACAGGAATGAGGTCGACTCCCGGAGGCTGGGGTTAACCTTCAGAGACACAAAGGCTCGAGGGAAACAGTTGGTGATTTTTTTCCCACCGTCAAAACAAGTACTCAGGCAGCTGCATAAATTAACCATCACATACATGCCTCTGTTATCAACAAACAGGACAGACCGGAAACCGCCAGTGTTGTCAGTTGTTCTGAAGATTGTTGTTCTACAATTTCGCAGCAACAATAGGCTAAATAAAGAATCAAACTGGTGCCTTGCAAACTAGAGGTTTACACTAATCCTGGGAAGCTCCTCAATTCAGGAACACCTTCTGTTCTAGAGTTCTGTGAAGAATGCAAATAAAACCCAAATTCTGCAGAAGGGTGAGTGTCCTCGGTGCGAAGCGGCATGCAAATCCCCTCCTCATTACGAGCCCGGGGATCAGCCGCCATTTCCATCGCCGAGCCAGCCGCCAGGCCCCCGCCGCCGACCGGCCCGCGCGTCTGACCGCCCGTCCCCATCAGCCCATGGTTGTGGAGTAAACAAAACGCGAGGGATTAAAAAGTGTCGCCTTCGATGGGGCGAGGCCCCGCGGAGGAGGGATTTGAATCCACCGGGTTACTTTTGGTCTGCCAGGCAAAGGAAAGAAACGGTCCTGCTCTCAATGCGACTTCAATGCAACACAACCCGTAAGGCCAGTCGAACGGAGCAGAAGACGTCGGACCAGAAACTGCGGAAGAACTGGAGGAGTGAGCTGCGCAAACTGACGACAGAGTCCTTGGGGTATTTCTGCAACAAAATCCAGAATTTTACTGCCTTCTCCTTCAACCCCCAAAACACAGTTTGGGTCTGTTAAACCGGTGAGGTACACTGCAGCAAAGGCACAGCGTGTCTGAGGAATCGTTTAGAAGAACTGGGCCCATATTTGCACAGGCGGACTGCTCTAGGATCAGGTGTCCCTGTCTGTAGTCTATCCTTATGCATTACAAGCCGAAAGACAAAACTGATCCTGGGTCAGCTCTCCTGCTCTATCAGTATGAGCCCTCATCAGTGAAACGACACTGACGGGCAGAACTGATGCAGGGATTTATGGGACAAAAACACCGCCAGGCTGCATCCTCTCTGTGGGGCAGTGTGTTCATCATGCGCGACAGATCCAGCTTCTTATTGGCTACCTGCATTTTCAGCCCGGGGTAAGACAGGGGGCACACTTGAGGGCCGTGGGGGTAAGACAGGGGGGTTTGCAGCACACAGGCAAGGCAAAACAGACCTTCAGTCTGCTACTTTTAATTTCCTTTCCCCGCTCAGATGCGACCCCCCGCAGTGCATCCTCCTGTTTTAAAAGGCAGCGCAGGCACGTGGAGGCGGAGTCAGAGGCCCGGAGCAGCGAGCGGGCGGGGGGGCAGCGCTACAGGCTGGCCGACATTCCTGCTGCATAACAGAGCGAGCCGGGGAGAGAGAGAGAGGGCGTACGGAGACACGCCCCGGGAACGCACTACCCACAATCCACTGCTCCAACGCAGCACAAACGCTCATCTTCACAAGCGAGGATACAGGAAGGCGACAGACATCTACGCAAGCCCTGCTGCAAGACACGCGCCTCCCGGGAGAAGGCTCCGGATGCTGGGAGCTCGGCAGCCAGTGCCTCATGAGGGCAGCCTGTGTGATGTGCTCCACAGTGCTAATTCAGCTCTGCCTGAGGTCACATGGGTCTGTACACCGATCACATGGGTCCGTACACTGATCACATGGGTCTGTATACTGATCATATGGGTCTGTACACCGATCACATGGGTCCGTACACTGATCACATGGGTCTGTATACTGATCATATGGGTCTGTACACCGATCACATGGGTCCATACACTGATCACATGGGTCTGTATACCGATCACATGGGTCCGTACACCGATCACATGGGTCTGTCTACTGATCGCATGGGTCTGTATACTGATCATATGGGTCTGTATACTGGTCACATGGGTCTGTCTACTGATCATATGGGTCCGTACACCGATCACATGGGTCCGTACACTGATCACATGGGTCTGTATACTGTTCGCATGAGTCCGTATACTGTTCGCATGAGTCCGTACACTAAGACATAGGTCTGTACACCGATCACATGGGTCCATACACTGATCACATGGGTCCGTACACCGATCACATGGGTCCGTACACCGATCACATGGGTCTGTATACCGATCACATGGGTCCGTACACCGATCACATGGGTCCGTATACTGATCACATGGGTCCGTACATCGATCGCATGCGCTCCAGTTACCAGCACTCAGAGGTGACTCAGCACTGGAGTCATGACACCAGCGCAGACTGACCCCTCACTGCGCTGTGACCCCCGATCACATGGGTCTGTCTACTGATCACATGGGTCTGTATACTGATCGCATGGGTCTGTCTACTGATCACATGGGTCTGTATACTGATCGCATGGGTCTGTATACTGATCACATGGGTCTGTATACTGGTCACATGGGTCTGTATACTGATCACATGGGTCCGTACATCGATCGCATGCGCTCCAGTTACCAGCACTCAGAGGTGACTCAGCACTGGAGTCATGACACCAGCGCAGACTGACCCCTCACTGCGCTGTGACCTCATCCTGGCTCACTTCCTGCATGACGAATCCAGGCCCAGGCAGATGATCCGCTCAGGGGTTACACCCCTATATGATTAGCGGGGGGAGGGGGGGAGCACAGCAGTGGCTTTGCCAAGAGTTCATCACACAGCGGAGGGTGGTGCAGTCTGCAGGGCAGCCGATTCTCAAACTACCCCCTCCTCCCTCCCCACCCGAAACCTGCCGTGGCACTCTTTCAGCTGTGGTCCCTCTCTCTCTCTGCGTTACCCCCTCTGCTTTCTACCTCCGAATGCAGTATGTTTACTACAGCAGACATTCAGGCCCTGTTACCCTGCTAAAAAAAAGCCACACAAAAGTGCCACGTGTCGGCACCGATTAACACGCACAGCACGACAGGCCACAGCCAGAGCAGACAGAAAACTCGCACGCTAACATTTCTCATTTATTTACGATTCATATCTACAAATTTGATCAAAACAAGATCGTTTGACGCAGCAGCCTAAATCTCATTAAACATTTCTCAAAATCTGGGAACGTGAGTCCTGGAAGGGACATAAAAAAAGAACCCTCTTTTTTTAAAAACATACAGTACCGTCCATCACCTTGAATTAAACGCTAAACACTGCATTAAACGCTACATGATTTAAGTGTTCATCACTGCAATCTCCACTGGAAAAAGGGCGGAGACCTGCATCTCAGGCCAGCCAACCAGATGGTCCTGCTCGCTTGGTTACAGACCCAGGTCCACTGCCAAGGGAACCAAATAGCCAATCACATCCTCAGACTCACTCAAGGGAGACTTGCCTTCTGTAGCAGACTCACTTACTATCCTGAACTCTTCATATCAATTTTCCATATAAATGCATGTTCTCTATATGTGCTCAATAGCCTGACAGTAACACAGAGTGTGCTGAAGAACACTTCACCTGTCCACATCAATACACTACAGTTCATCCAGGCTAAATGATGCAATTGATAATAAACTTGAGTAATCAATCATAAATGATGAAATGCACTCATTTATCTGTCTGCTTGTCAGCGTTTCAAGACGCAGGAATCACATCACTGCGTAGTGTACACTATGGGGAGGTTCATACAGACCATACACATGAATTACATCACTGCGTAGTGTACACTATGGGGAGGTTCATACAGTCCAGACACATGAATTACATCACTGCGTAGTGTACACTATGGGGAGGTTCATACAGTCCAGACACATGAATTACATCACTGCATAGTGTACACTATGGGGAGGTTCATACAGGCCAGATGCACTCTACTCCTGCGCTCTGGAGACCATTACAGCCTGCAGGCTTATGTTATTATAATTTCCACTGCATTAGACCAGGGGTTTCCAACCTTTCCTGATCCAGGGACCCCCACCCAGGCTCAAAGGCATCCAAACTGGCTAGGGCGGCAAGAAGGTCCTGGGTTCGAATCTGGGTTCAAATCCGGCCTGGGCCTTTCTGTGTGGAGTTTGCATGCTCTCCCTGTGTCCGCATGGGTTTCCTCCGGGTACTCCGCTCCACTTTCCTCCCACAGTCCAAAGACATGCAGGTTAGGCTGATTGGAGACTCTAAACTGGCAATAGGTTATGAGCACATGAGTGAATGGTGAGTGACTGGTGTATATGCCCTGCGATAGATTGGTGGCCTGTCCAGGGTGTGTTCCTGCTGCTCGCCCGGGTATAGATAATGGATGGACCCTGCCCAGGATAAGCGGGTATAGATAATGGATGGACCCTGCCCAGGATAAGCGGGTATAGATAATGGATGGACCCTGCCCAGGATAATCGGGTATAGATCATGGATGGACCCTGCCTAGGATAATCGGGTATAGATAATGGATGGACCCTGCCCAGGATAAGCTGGTATAGATAATGGACCATGGATGGACCCTGCCCAGGATAAGCGGGTATAGATAATGGATGAACCCTGCCCAGGATAATCGGGTATAGATAATGGATGGACCCTGCCCAGGATAATCGGGTATAGATCATGGATGGACCCTGCCTAGGATAATCGGGTATAGATAATGGATGGACCCTGCCCAGGATAATCGGGTATAGACAATGGATGGACCCTGCCCAGGATAAGCATGTATAGATAATTGACGGATGGATAAAACTGGCAATTCTCCCTCTGAATCCAGTGTGAAGCCCTGCAGGAGCAGAAGTGTGCCGAGGGAGAGGAAACACGTTTACTGTGATTTTGCAGGTTGTCTAAAACAAGATGTTTTCATTGGGCAGAAATGCTTGTTCACGTGCCTGTCCCAGACCTCCCAGAACTCCCAGATCTCCCATATCGTTGGCGCAGGTCACGTCTGTTCAGCACGTGGGGTGAATATGACAGGCCATTCCAGACTGAGAGAAAAGCGTTTAAAAAAACAGTCGGAAGATTATCATTGTTTCAACACGATTGCTTGTCTTGGCCGTTTTTCCAGCAGCCAACGTCTCCACAGGTGAATTACGTGCACTTTAATGCACCTTGATTGCACCTTTATGAGAGTGTCAATCAAGCTCTTATCATAAAGTCCACTGATAAAACTGGCATGGCATCCTCCATTTCTCTGGTTTGTAAATGGTCTGAATCAGTATGGCAGGCACTGAAGTCAAATGAAATTGCAAAATTCAGCTTGTCTGTGCCCACTGGCTATGGCTCTGATAATGGAGTCGAGCAGTTCTGAGTGTGCTGCTAATCCATGGCCTTGTTAGCAGGAAGGAACCAATGACGACTTCATGAAAAATGCAGACTATGCACAACAGGTGCAACCGGCCCAAGAACCCCGACATTTCAGGTAAGGAGCTGGATAGATCCAAAAATAACTCACCATCATTAGCAACAGGTTTCCCATTTTAACAACTGTTAACAGCATGCAGCATGAAGAAACCTGCATGACAAATTTCTTCAGGGGCAAGAGGTTTTCCTTACCTTTGACAATCATTTTGTTATCCTCCAAAACAAAATTTTGTAATTAAGTAGTCATTTTTACATCTTGTATCTATAAATATTTTAAAGAATTTGTTTACAAACATCAAGAAGAGAGCAATATATATATATATTTTATTTTTATTTTTTTAAAAGGCTTATTTCCCTCTTTCTTCTTGTTTTAGGATAAACTCGTCAGACAATAGCTGTGAAGTTATCGGTAGGAATGCAAGGCATTGTGGGTTGCCAGTGGCTCCAAACGGTGGTTCGGGACCCACTGGTAGGGTGCAACATGGTTTACGTGCGATATCAGCAGTGGCTCCAAGCTTGGTTCGGGACCCACTGGTTAGGTACAAGATGGTATACGTACGATCACCAAAGCCGAGGTGATCGCACCCTTCTTGGAAAAACAACACGTATTCCCGATACGCCGAACTTTTCCTTGCGTAAGTCACACGGGATAAGAGCGTTTGTTAAGTGACTAAATGTAATATGGAAACGTGGAATTACGTTTTCACGTTTGTACACTGCATGCTACACTTTCCGTTGACATTACCAGTCGATTAAACATTGTACTAGTTACTTGCATTGCCAGTGTTAGCCTATAGCACAGATACAGTGTTTTTTGACAGATTAAAGACATTTTAATGCCATAATTGACGTTAGGACAACCAGAAGATCTGCTCATTAAATGAGCCGTGGGTTCTAAGTTCGGAAGTAGGACTTCCTTTTTAGACAGGTACTCAGGTAGTGCGAATTAGGTGCCATTTGAGAGGTTTTTGAACAGAATGTGAACAGGGGGATTTCAAGAGCTAAAAAAATCCCCCCAAATCATTGACTCTTGGGTGGCAGTGTCGTCTTATTTTTTGGTTTTCTGGTGTGACTACAAATACAACTAGTTGAGCTGAGCAGGCTGAAAATAGTTTTTCTGGTTTCAAAGAAAATGTTAGGCCTACTGCAGCCAAAATTAAAATACGGGAAAACGGTGTTTCAAGCTCAAATGCAAAAGACAGAGGACACATTGATTGGCTCTCGACCAAAGCCAGAATCTAATTTTAGATCTCAGAACGCTTCAAATGCCACTGAAATGTGTCATTGTCGTACACTGCGAAATTCGTTAACAAGCGTCAACTCATAATGACTTTAAGGAATTGGGCCAATCCAATTGTTAACGTTAGCAACGCTGCTAATTGTTTGGCAAATATATCGGACCGTTTTACGACTTCACAAAATCTTTTCAATTATGCGTAGAGTGCTAGGGATTTGCCACATCAATTACGTTACCTAGACAACGTTACCCCATTTAGCGAAATAATCTAAATTAAGAATTATTATCTGCCTCGATAAGCATGTAAAACCTCACTGGCATTTGAAAGCTTTGGATTTGAAACATCCACTATAGTCCTATAAACACGGATCACAAGACATATCCGCGCTTAAGTAGTAGCACGGGCGAGCTAGCTAACTTAACTACACAGGTTCTGCCTCTATCTTTCCCCTTAACTTCTGGGCAATATAGATTCAGCTAATCTAACAAATAAACACAATTTTATTTTTTTCCTGTTGGTTAGCCATCTAATTGTATAGCAAACTAGCCTTAACTTGACATTCACAATTCCCGACAGGCTATCGATGTTGGTAGGCAAGCTAAGCTACAAATATAGCTAATGTTCGCTAGCTAACCGTAATGATCAGGACAATTGAAATATACTACCGTTATAGTGGCATTAGTTGTATCATCGTAGGGACCCACCACAATATGCTTCAATCCGGCTAATATAACGTTAGCAAACTAGCGAGTAAGTTACTATGCTCTATTGCACGGCTCCGTCGGTTCCGCATTTAACTTTCTTGCCTAGATACAACGAGCGAACGGCATCTCTTATAAAAGTGTAGCAAGCTGGCGAATACGGTTACAAAGCTGGCCAAGTTACCTTTTAAGCAAGTTATTAAGAGTTGGCGATAGTTAGCAACTCAGTAAAATAAGTAATGCTAGCTACTAGTGTATCAAAAATCGTTCTAGGTAGCTTCAACAGCTAGTAAATTACATACCTTTCAAATAGTATTCTGACAGCAAATATGCCCAAAGCCAGCGGCAGGGCGGAAAGCAAGTGCCTTGCTTTGGGATACTCCACTCCAGGTGCTGGGTCCGCAAGGTCCGCCCAAGTTACATTGTGGGGAAGCCAGAATCTCTCGTTCCAAAACCAGGCTGAGAACGCAGCCATGTTGCGGAGAAAAGGAAGACAGGCAGGCAGGGAGAAGTACCGAAAGAAAAATGAGTGACCGCCCCTTTTTCTCAATGGTGCCGATGAGCAGAGGTGTTTCTTTCCGCATCGATTGAGGAAATGGAAAGCCCCACCTCTACTGCCTGCTACATCATCCACCGTCTCCCATACAATTTTCATACATCCACGGGGGATAATGTTGGCCGCGTTATGTTCCCAGGCGACATCTCTCGTAGCAATTATTATCGAGTGTTTATTTCACCGAATGGTTAAAATAAATATCGCTTTTATGTCGGCCTACAGATAAAATGATTAACGTTTCTCCATTTGAATGATTAAAGTCACCTTTACCTCAGGACAGTTGTGGTTGTAGTCTATTATTCATCAGGACTCAGCTGACATCACTCAGTATCACTCGATCCATACTGGATGTTGATGCGCCAAGTGAGGCTGGACCATAGGCGCGCACCAAGGCCTTAGCCGTGTTATTAGGCGGCTATAATTAGACTAGTCTACCGGGCCAAGGTTGCGGTTCCGCTCCTCTTGCGGCACCTCTACTCCGAAATGTTGCGTACACTTCTGTTGGCTACATGGCAGCAGTCACGGGATACACAGAGCAACTTGACCGATGTAATTCTTTTGATTATTTCAAACTCCGAATTATTTTCAAAGACTAAATATATACGTCAAAAATATTTTGACGCGGAGTCAACTCACTTGTTTGCATGTAATAAACCGAATCGAACAGCTATGTGTTAAAATAAACAGCCCTACATTGGAGGGGAAAATTTTAAATGGTACCATCTAGTGATAAACATCGGGACAGAGCTTGTGGAACTGCTGCTTTTAATGCATTATGTAAACTGCAGTGCTGCTCATCTTGCCAGGCCCATCTTTGCAACACATTTTAATCTCAACATGACTCTTGTTTAAATAAAGGTTTGAATAAAAAAAATGGCCTTGAATACATCAATCAGCATTTGGTGACAATCAAGGCTTTTCAGAATGGAAATGCAGTCATTACATAGAACATATAACCTATGAGATTTATGCACAATTTACAAAGGTCAACATGGGTCTTGTATTTCTTCCTTGTAATTCCTTATTTCCCTGCCGCCAGTACCACTATTACTAATTTCCCCCACCCCACAAAACCAGCACATTTCAGCCAATCACAACACCTGCTCATTGCTCACAGAAGCCAAAAAAAAAAAAGGTCAAAAAAAAGTGTTTTATAGGCAAGGCTATGTGCACAGAATACTATATTAGCCAACAGAACAAATTCAAAAACAGTCTATCCACCATTGTCCCCCCTCACAACCCTGTTTACTAGCTATTAATTGCTTGCTAACTAACCAAAAGATTACTACTGCTACTTATACAGATACATTTCTGTGGTCAATAAAACTAATTTCTAAAATGTATTTTTTGCTCTTTAACATGTAAACCTGGCATCATATTGTTTAGTGGCTCAAGACAGCTGGTTTGACTAAGTCCTGTGTTCACATTGTGCTTAATGTGCTATAACTCAAACAATTACATAAATATAACAGCTTTTTAATTGATCAAATTTAATTAAATTTAATTGACAGATATGAATAAACAGACTGCTCATTAGGTTGAACGTGTGTTTATGTTCATAATTTCCCTTAAACGTATGAACACAATTCAAAATTGGCATGTTGGCATTTGCTTTGCCTTTGAATTCTTCATTATCTACCAAATAGTTAGTTTTAGTAGCCATGTGTTCACACTTTCACCAATTAGAAGCCTATTGAGTCACCTCAGCCTTTTATTTGACCAGCCAAAAAATTGGCTGGTTTTTATGTAACTGTTTACAATATAGCAAAATAAAAATATGAACATGGGACTTTTATTCTTTGTGGCATGTATAAGCTTTTTTCCCGACATAATGTGGCTTAAGTGGGTAAATAATTACTGTATGCATGAAAAGCACCTAATAAAGGAAAAATGAACAGCTTGTTCAAATTCTAGGTTTGCAATTGTGGTTGGAAGAGAAACCAGCACACACATGGGGTCCCCAGGACTGAGTTTGGGAACCACTGGCTTAACCCAATTTTGATATCAGTCATTTGCAAACTGGACAAATTTTGAGGCACCAGGTTTTTTTTACAGGGGTATTGAGTGTATAGCTTACTTTGTGTAACTTGGCTTTATTGACATTGGAAATACTTTGATAGATAAATGGTTTAGACATGGTATACCGCAGTCACGCAGGACTGCTTGTATCTTTGACTGTTGCTAGGAGACAGATGGTGGTTCGTGACTTTTTAAAGTGTTTCTCACCCACAGCTCTGCTCTGACCCCACGCTACACCCTTTCGTTTGTGAAGCTATGCAGTGTGTTGCAGGGCATTTCCTGGTTTTCAAGAAAAAAAATCGACATATCCAACTTGTAATATATTGTTATACCCAACATTCTAGAAGTTAAAATCTGAAACAAATACATCCAGCAAATGCATCTCTCCGGGCAGAAAATGTATGTTAAAATAAAAACAACAGCTTGGTTCCAAGAAATTGAAAATTTTAATGAAATAATTGTGCCCTAGTAGTGATTTGAGTTTCTTTCCAAATTGACGCAAATTTGTGCATTTAATGGGCGAGTTAAGTTTCTGAGTGCGTAAAGCGAGTGGAAGGGCATGACCACGCAGCGAAATTCAAACCGGCGCGCAGCTCAGAAAGGCGAGACGCACCGACCGCTAAACTCGCGCGCAGCTAAGAGAACAGGGAAAAGAAAGTGAGAACACTAAACTCACGCACAGTGAGATGCACTGAAAGGTTTGTGCAGTCGCTCTTGAGTCAAAACAAGATAATTCTTTGCTAGCAGGACAGAGAGCCAGCCCGAGGTCGAGGAGCGCCGCAGATAGGATTATTCAGCTAAAATGTTAATATATTAATACTTAATTTATACACATATTACTTGCCTTCAACACACATGATAGGCTAACGACTCGCTGGTGAAATGACCTGCGGATGAGCTGAATGGCTAAACTGAGCAAGCCCTTCAGTGCATTGCATATTTTAAATTCTACATAAGATTGCATTGTATTGTTCTTTTGTGCTGGTGATTCACTCAGACTAAGCACCCAGTTACTTAAAATGCCCACAATATCTTGTTACTAATCAAATTCTACAGTGTTCATCTTTACAGGGAGGACATATTTTCATATTTTATTAAATTGAAATTTATATTATTTTAATTACGGAATACTAAAAATAACAATGCATAAAACATCTTTAAAAAGAAACCATTGACAATTACAAAGGTTGTAAATGGCAAAAGTTAGGATATAAAATCTTTAAACAAGGTAAATAATTGAAAGAAAAAAAAATAAGACCTCAGAAAATGTGTATATATATATATTTATAAACAGTTTCTACCACATTAAAAAAATTGAGACGGGCACAAATTGCACAGACATTTGCGTGAAGCGGACCCTGTGGCGTTGGCGGAGGGGCACG
>CM077296.1:5765000-5897500 GCA_039654925.1 Anguilla pacifica
AACGCACACGGTCATGTGACCCTCTGCACAGCTGGTTTCAAACGCACACGGGCATATGACCTTCTGCGCAGTCAACCCGAACTTCCGCAGTCATCCTCCAGGGGTCCCCGCAGGCACCGTGCTCAGAACTTGTTTGGCAGTTATGACAAACACATGACTAATTAGACAATTAGGGACCAATTAGGGGGGGCTGAACAGTGCACAACACTGAGATGATGCTGTTATGGATAAGAGGACAGGAAGTGAAGCATGAAAACAGAAACGACATCAAGAGACAATTACAGCACAAATAGAAGATTGAATTTGGCAGGTGATTCTGATTCAGTTTGATTGGTTCCATTTTTTATTTTTGGTTAAGAGATGAAATGACTGTACTCAGACCACACATCGTACTCTTCACAGAGTTCCGCAGCAGGGTGAAGTGTTGCCGGGTTACACTGAACCAGAGGACAAGATCTCCGAGCTAAACCTTTACAGCCACCTTTGCCAGAGTGATTCTCAGGCACCCACAATTAAGCCAAAGAAAAGTGTAAAAGTTCTACCCGCTACGCTATGGGCTAAAATTAACAAAGCTAGAAATTTTATTCGAGTTAACTTTCTGATTCGACAAGTGTTATGTTTTCAGCAGCCTTTTCTAAGTTTATTTCCACAAAACTGAGACAAAGGTATAGTGCTTTCATCATACCATACAGTTGAGTAACATTACCTCACTGTTGTTTAGGACATTTGTGTGCACACCCAAAAATATATTAGTCACCCAACATGAGCAGCAACTGTCACGCATTTTATTATTTGAACACTCCGTTACAGATAATACAAACACACCGAATTTTCTACGTACAACTACTAACAACGAGTCGTCACTCTTCTCATGCAGCTGATTAAGTGACAATTGAACAATTAACTGAAATTGTCACAGCAACAGTTTCACCTCTGGTTTAAAATTTAGGCTCTACTGACCCCTTGAGTTGGAGGCCTGAATTACACTTGAAACAAGTACTCCACTCTCTTCAGCTCCTGGTTGTAGTGTAAGGGGGAGAAAGTACAGTAATGGTTCCCCTCTTTTGGGGGTTATGTTCCTGAATTAGCCTGCAGTTGATGGATCTGAATTTGGCGAGGGCGGCTGGGGGTGAGGGGAGCGCCCCTAAGGGACTGACCTGAACTCCGATGATGTGTACATCGAGGATAAAAATACCCACGCTAAAGTTCAAGACAACGTGTTCACTCGCAACATGCTCGCAGTTCCTCAGCGGTGACACACGCTGGATTTTAACAGTGCGCTGACCGCAAGTGGAAGGCATCCAAACGACAAGCACCAGTTCAGGGACATTTCTTTCCTTGCCGAAGAGCTCGTGCTTAGCTTGTTGTTCAGATGCTTTCCGCTCGCAGTCAGCTCACATTTACATCCAGCGAGTTACGGCTCAGTGACATCCACACAGTCTACACGGAAGCAGAAGATCACTAAATAAGCAGCTGGTTCCACGGCAGTGAGTTAGGAGCTGTGTGAATGGCTCTGCTTCACCAAACCCCAGACTCATTAGGTCTGATATTGTGAGTTTCAGAGCCTAGCCGAGCTGTGGCTGGAAGCTCTGAAGCTCGTTCACCTTGTGCAAAACTGCGCTCGGCGACCGATTACTCGTGTCTGAATTTTAACTGGCATCGTCAGGGCTAGGAGACCGGCGGTAGGAAACTGATTCACCCGCAGACTGGACCGCAGAGGCGAAGCAGGAAGTGAGGCAGGAAGCGAGGGTCGGCCGTACCTTTCTCCACCACGCTCTGCCGCAGCGCCTTGGCAACCAGCACGCGCACGTTAGCGACGGGGTCGGAGGACAGGCTGAGGAGGCTGGGGAGGAGGTGCTGAGCAAACTGCTCCATCGGCATGCAGTCCTCCTCCGCGATGGCCTGGGGGGAGGAGAGAAAGGACAGACGCGTATCAGACTCCAGTCCTGGAGGGCCTCAGTGTCTGCAGGTTTAACTCCAGTCCTGGAGGGCTGCAGTGTCTGCAGGTTTAACTCCAGTCCTGGAGGGCCTCAGTGTGTGCAGGTTTAACTCCAGTCGTGGAGGGGGCACAGTATCTGCAGGTTTAACTCCAGTCCTGGAGGGTCGCAGGGTCTGCGGGTTTAACTCCAGTCCTGGAGGGCCACAGTGTCTGCAGGTTTAACTCCAGTCCTGGAGGGCCGCAGCGTCTGCAGGTTTAACTCCAGTCCTGGAGGGCCGCAGTGTCTGCAGGTTTAACTCCAGTCCTGGAGGGCCGCAGCATCTGCAGGTTTAACTCCAGTCCTGGAGGGCCGCAGTGTCTGCAGGTTTAACTCCAGTCCTGGAGGGCCGCAGTGTCTGCAGGTTTAACTCCAGTCCTGGAGGGCCGCAGTGTGTGCAGGTTTAACTCCAGTCCTGGAGGGCCGCAGTGTGTGCAGGTTTAACTCCAGTCCTGGAGGGCCGCAGTGTCTGCAGGTTTAACTCCAGTCCTGGAGGGCCGCAGCGTCTGCTGGTTTAACTCCAGTCCTGGAGGGCCGCAGTGTCTGCAGGTTTAACTCCAGTCCTGGAGGGCCGCAGTGTCTGCAGGTTTAACTCCAGTCCTGGAGGGCCGCAGTGTCTGCAGGTTTAACTCCAGTCCTGGAGGGCCGCAGTGTCTGCAGGTTTAACTCCAGTCCTGGAGGGCCGCAGTGTGTGCAGGTTTAACTCCAGTCCTGGAGGGCCGCAGTGTGTGCAGGTTTAACTCCAGTCCTGGAGGGCCGCAGTGTGTGCAGGTTTAACTCCAGTCCTGGAGGGCCGCAGTGTCTGCGGGTTTAACTCCAGTCCTGGAGGGCCGCAGCGTCTGCAGGTTTAACTCCAGTCCTGGAGGGCCGCAGTGTCTGCGGGTTTAACTCCAGTCCTGGAGGGCTGCAGAGCCTCCAGGTTTAACTGCAGTCCTGGCTCCAGTTCCATCCTTCATTTCATTTTGTTTTATGCAACAGGAAATGGGAACTTATCAGTAAGTTCCTGCCACTTTGCTTAAATGCATTCATAGTTCCAGATGGTCGAGAACAATACTGGGCAGTGGATGTTAAATGCAGCCCACATGCTAGGCAATGACATTAGAACAGGACAGAAGACAGTATTGATTTCTCCCACCATTATGCAAGCTCTGCCTATGTGTCCCATTTAAAGAGCACAGACAGGAGCACTCCGTTCTGGTCAGCTGTTTCAGTGAGCACTCAGCCACAGAGAAACGCTACGAAGCTATGAAATAAGGGAAGTGTTTATGTTCCGCTGTGGGGCTGGACTGTTTGTTTTTTAACTGGAATCTTGTGCATGCTGTTGGAAAGGGTTCCTGTTGAAAGTGAGATATGATCCGAGCGCAGTTTCCCCTGCATTGTGTGGAGCTGACGTTTCGGGGGGGTGTGCAGTAAGGGGGGGGGGGGGGGCTGACCTGGCAGATGAAGGCGAAGGCTTGCCGTCCCACCCACTTGGGGCAGTGGCAGAAGCGCACAATGAGCTCGTTGATGAAGTTGAGGCCCAGGTCCTGCGCCCCGCTGGAGTACATCTTCCGCAGGATCTCCACCACCTGCGCCGGGGCGGGACAGACCCAAAACACAGCCTTTAAAACAGCCCCCCTGCCCCCCTACACCCCCCTGAGCCCCTACAACCACCTGAGCCCCTACACCCCCCTGAGCCCCTACAACCACCTGCCCCCCTACACCCCCCTGAGCCCCTACAACCACCTGCCCCCCTACACCCACCTGCGCCCCGACACCCACCTGCGCCCCTACAACCACCTGCCCCCCTACAACCACCTGCGCCCCGACACCCACCTGCGCCCCTACAACCACCTGCCCCCCTACAACCACCTGAGCCCCTACACCCACCTGCGCCCCTACAACCACCTGAGCCCCTACACCCCCCTGAGCCCCTACAACCACCTGCCCCCCTACACCCCCCTGAGCCCCTACAACCACCTGCCCCCCTACACCCCCCTGAGCCCCTACAACCACCTGCCCCCCTACACCCCCCTGAGCCCCTACAACCACCTGCCCCCCTACAACCACCTGCGCCCCGACACCCCCCTGAGCCCCGACACCCACCTGCGCCCCTACAACCACCTGCCCCCCTACAACCACCTGCGCCGGGACGGGACAGACCCAAAAAAGCGCTCAGAACAGCCCCCTGCACCCCTACACCCCAACGGGACAGACCCAAAACAGCTCTCAGAACAGCCCCCTGCACCCCTACACCCCAACGGGACAGACCCAAAACAGCCCTCAGAACAGCCCCCTGCACCCCTACACCCCAACGGGACAGACCCAAAACAGCCCTCAGAACCACCCCCTGCCCCCCTACACCCACCTGCGCAGGGACGGGACAGACCCAAAACAGCCCTCAGAACAGCCCCCTGCACCCCTACACCCCAACGGGACAGACCCAAAACAGCCCTCAGAACAGCCCCCTGCCCCCCTACACCCCAACGGGACAGACCCAAAACAGCCCTCAGAACAGCCCCCTGCACCCCTACACCCCAACGGGACAGACCCAAAACAGCCCTCAGAACAGCCCCCTGCACCCCTACACCCCAACGGGACAGACCCAAAACAGCCCTCAGAACAGCCCCCTGCACCCCCACACCCCAACAGGACAGACCCAAAACAGCCCTCAGAACAGCCCCCTGCACCCCTACACCCCAACGGGACAGACCCAAAACAGCCCTCAGAACAGCCCCCTGCACCCCTACACCCCAACAGGACAGACCCAAAACAGCCCTCAGAACAGCCCCCTGCACCCCTACACCCCAACGGGACAGACCCAAAACAGCCCTCAGAACAGCCCCCTGCACCCCTACACCCCAACGGGACAGACCGAAAACAGCCCTCAGAACAGCCCCCTGCACCCCTACACCCCAACGGGACAGACCCAAAACAGCCCTCAGAACAGCCCCCTGCACCCCTACACCCCAACGGGACAGACCCAAAACAGCCCTCAGAACAGCCCCCTGGCACCCCTACACCCCAACGGGACAGACCCAAAACAGCCCTCAGAACAGCCCCCTGCACCCCTACACCCCAACGGGACAGACCCAAAACAGCCCTCAGAATAGCCCCCTGCACCCCTACACCCCAACGGGACAGACCCAAAACAGCCCTCAGAACAGCCCCCTGCACCCCTACACCCCAACGGGACAGACCCAAAACAGCCCTCAGAACAGCCCCCTGCACCCCCACACCCCAACAGGACAGACCCAAAACAGCCCTCAGAACAGCCCCCTGCACCCCTACACCCCAACGGGACAGACCCAAAACAGCCCTCAGAACAGCCCCCTGCACCCCTACACCCCAACAGGACAGACCCAAAACAGCCCTCAGAACAGCCCCCTGCACCCCTACACCCCAACGGGACAGACCCAAAACAGCCCTCAGAACAGCCCCCTGCACCCCTACACCCCAACGGGACAGACCGAAAACAGCCCTCAGAACAGCCCCCTGCACCCCTACACCCCAACGGGACAGACCCAAAACAGCCCTCAGAACAGCCCCCTGCACCCCTACACCCCAACGGGACAGACCCAAAACAGCCCTCAGAACAGCCCCCTGGCACCCCTACACCCCAACGGGACAGACCCAAAACAGCCCTCAGAACAGCCCCCTGCACCCCTACACCCCAACGGGACAGACCCAAAACAGCCCTCAGAATAGCCCCCTGCACCCCTACACCCCAACGGGACAGACCCAAAACAGCCCTCAGAACAGCCCCCTGCACCCCTACACCCCAACAGGACAGACCCAAAACAGCCCTCAGAACAGCCCTGTCACCCCCATCTCCACTCAGTGCTCTCACAGGTCCTTCAGCATTAGCACTGACTGAGCAGAAAACCCCGCAGGCCTGTAGAAGAGGCCAGTGACACGTGCGCCTGACAGACTGACAGGCGAAATGACACCTGAACACCTGAACAGACCCGAACACTGAAACTGCAGACAGACACCCGGTCAACCGCGTCTCAAATAAACCGAAACCAAACACGGAAATGAACGCACTCGCGTTCTCGATGGCCGCAGCCAATCACAGGCGTACACAGGGGCCCCCCGACTGTGCCTGGGAAACCGCGGCCTGCCCGCTCACACCACAGGAAGCAGGAAGTGTTCGGTTAAGGTCACATGGGCAACGCGCGGCGGGGCGGTGAGCTCACCAGCCGGTAGGAGATCCAGCGCACTTCCGAAACCTTGTCGGAGCAGAGCGTGAGTGCGATCTGCCGCAGGTAGTCGTACACGTCGTAGTGGGTGTACAGCTCGATGATGAGGATCAGCTGCCTGCGGACACACAGACGCAGAGGGAGAGAGCGATCACACCAGAACCGCTTCTGTTTCAGCTGTGCTGCGGCTGTGCTGTGCGCCTGTGCTCAGGCTGCACGCCTGTGCTGAGGCTGTGTGGCTGTGCTGAGGCTGTGTGGCTGTGCGCCTGTGCTCAGGCTGTGTGGCTGTACTGAGGCTGTGTGGCTGTACTGAGGCTGTGCGCCTGTGCTGAGGCTGTGCGCCTGTGCTCAGGCTGTGTGGCTGTGCTGAGCGTGAGGCAGAGAATGTGATCACACTAGTACTGCTTCTGTCTCAGCTGCACAGGCTCAGCTTAAACACCCGATTGCATCACTGGCCGATGTATCCCACTGACTTACATTAAAGGTCAAGCCCAAACAATTAAACAAATATTAAATAAATATACAAATATAAACCATGTGCATGTTTATAATATGAGCTGTATGTTGTTCTCACATTTTACTTTGTAGCTTATTTAAAACAAGAATTCAGAGTGAAAGTATCAATCATTAATAGATTATCCATATGTGCATTAATAAGCATTTGTAGAGTGCACACAAACAGTTCAAACAGTTCAGAAAAAAGTTCAGATAAAATAATGATACAAAACTGAATAAAGACAAAAAGTGAATAAAACTGTAATGCAGGTAAACTAATTACCTAATTACCCAAGTTTAAAAACCGGAACTTTAAACTGCATTGAAGAGTTAGAGGCCTTAATAAAATTGAGAACATTCCATGAAATGCGAACCAGAGATGGCTGATGTGCTTTTTTTTTTTGTTTGTTTTCTTTTTTTTTTTTTTTAAGTTGTGACCTGGACAGTGAGGAGGTCTTTGTTGAGGATCTAAGGGAGTGTGGTGGGGTGTATTCTTTCATGTTAAATAAAAATAATAATAAAATTGTTCACTTTCACCAAAGATGCGTAAGCCGGTTCTCACACAGAGTTCCCCCGTACCATGCAGCGAACGTTAGCACGTTAGCACGTTAGCAGTCAGCCGCCGGTAATGGGGAGGCGCGGGCCTGATTACCCACGGGCCCGGTAAAGAGCTTACTCTGCCAGCTCGTATCGGAACCTCCAGTTTCGGCTGTTGTCCGTCACCATGAACTCCTGCAGCTGGTAGAGGTACTCCCTCCGCTTCTCCGCGTGAAGCAGCTGGGGGGGGAAGCGGGGGCAAAACAAGTCTTAATACGCAAAAGGGGAGGGGGGCAACACACAGGGAGGGCAAAACGAGTCTTAATACATAAAGGGTAGAGGGCAACACACGGGGGGGGGCAAATGAATCTTAATACGCAAGGAGGAGCGGGCAACACACAGGGGGAGGGGTAAAACGGGTCTTAATACACAAAGGGGAGACAGGCAACACACAGGGTGAAATTTGGGATAATAACAACTAATAACTTAACCCAAGGTCACTTCACAGAGAAAGTCATTATATTATAGGGAATCTCTCCTCATCATTTTGGGTTTTTTTATTTTTGTTGCACGTTTCACAGTCATGTGTTCGGAAACCCCGCTCACGCCGCGCGGACCGGGGCGGGTCTTACCTTCAGGAAGTCGTACAGGTGCTTGAGTACCCCGATGCGCACCTCGTCCAGGTCCTTCAGGAAGCCGTTGAAGATGGGCACCAAGTCGGCCGCCGTCAGCTGGTCCCCCAGGATCACCGCCAGCTCGTGGATGGAGAACGCCAACGTCCGACGCACCTTCCACTGAGGGCGGGAAGAACACATGGTTTGAAAAAACCTTCTCTTCAATGTCTGAAGTTCTGATGGACATTCAGGAAAGGGCCTTCAGGCTCAAGGTAAACCCAGAAGCCTCATGCGCTTGCAGTTTGGGGGTTCAGGCCCGGAGTTCGGCCCTTTCCAGCTCTTCTGTCACTCTGGATTTGGGACAGTTCTCTGTGCCGTAGACACTCGCTCACCTGAACGTCGGTGTTTAGTGTCTCGCCTGAACGTCGGTGTTTAGTGTCTCGCCTGAACGTCGGTGTTTAGTGTCTCGCCTGAACGTCGGTGTTTAGTGTCTCGCCTGAACGTCGGTGTTTAGTGTCTCGTCTGAACGTCGGTGTTTAGTGTCTCGCCTGAACGTCGGTGTTTAGTGTCTCGCCTGAACGTCGGTGTTTAGTGTCTCACCTGAACGTCGGTGTTTAGCGTCTCGCCTGAACGTCGGTGTTTAGTGTCTCACCTGAACGTCGGTGTTTAGCGTCTCACCTGGACGTCGGTGTTTAGTGTCTCACCTGAACGTCGGTGGCGAGCGTCTCGTAGGTGTCCTTGAGGCAGTGCCAGTTCTGTCTCCCCAGGGTGAGGGCCACGCCCGGCAGGCTGAAGGCGCAGTGCTTGGTGATCTCCGTGTCCACCGTCTGGGCCCGGGCCGGGTCCGTCATGGACAGGTACTGATCCAGCAGCTGCTGCGGGATCACGTTCTGGAGGGGGGAGGCGGGCAGGGTCACCAAAAATTCCACTCCCATCACACCCGTTCATCACGGCTACATCCGGGTCCTTTTATCAAACGAGAGGAGCGTGGAGAACTCCAACGCAAACCTGAGGAGGCACGAGGGCTGTCTGGGTGCCGAAAGGCCACAGCGTTTCAGTAGCTTTCACGCCGAACTTCAAATCTGAAACCTCAAACTGTAAACTAAAAACTCAGGTCCAAAATGGAGCCTGATTACCTGAGCCCCCACCAACCGGCCCATCTGAGATGATGCGTACATAAATCTGAATGTCGAACAAAATTTCCTTTCGTTTTGTCTTCTCCAACAATGAACCAGGGCATTTAGTTTCATTACAAAATGGCTTGGCTGAATACTTCATCCTGATTGGCTGGGAGGAGCGCATTATTTTTCCATATACACCCGCCTAAGAAGTAGTGCCGGCTAAAGTCTAATCGCCATTCTGGATAAATGCACATCAACGGTCCGACTCACAACTACGGTGTAAACAGGATAATCCATTTATCCCGCTATATGTGCAGTTCTTCACCTCCACGTCCTGCACTAAATCTTATATTTTAATATTCGATAACGAGTGACGGTGAATCTCGCATGAAGTTAGCCTGCCATCCAGCCAGGCTGAGAGCGGGACTAGAAAGATGCGTTTGCGGCAGAGTGGTCGAGGGTTTGGGATATTCACTGGAATGTTTAACGTTTCCATTGCTACAAAATCACATATTTTGAAACGCATGTCCTGATTAAAAGTATTCTTTTTGCAGACAAGCCAAAGCATGCAAGTCGGCTCGGCCTTGGGCATTTTACTACCT
The DNA here is from genome assembly GCA_039654925.1 of Anguilla pacifica. Lineage (NCBI taxonomy): Eukaryota > Metazoa > Chordata > Actinopteri > Anguilliformes > Anguillidae > Anguilla > Anguilla pacifica. The sequence goes on from CM077296.1 coordinate 5,774,527, forward strand.
GCGAGTCGAGAATCTAAACTGCGTAAATGCCCAGCCTCAGTCATTACCACTTGGTGCATCACACCAGCATTGGAGTACAGTGTTTTTGAAAGGACACAAAGAGGAGCCTTAGCGGTTGAGGTAGCATCGGCTAACTGACCTGGACCTTGGACTTCTCCTCCTCGTACAGCTGCCCGGGTCCGAAGTCCGTCCCTCCCTCCAAACTCTCGATCAGCTCGGTCGTCTCCTGTGGGAGGGTCCAGGGTTGAGCCAAGACCAAAAACCGGCACGGGTTCACTTACCGTGCGACAAAACAGGAATGCCATCCCACACAGTTTGGGGATATTACACCCGAAAACCATGACTGAGCGTGCTCTACTTTACCCTCAAAAACTCACACAAACCCCTGTCATGTGACTTAAACCGGTCAAGCCAATAGCAGGTATGTAATAACCAGTTAAAAGTGCGTGACTAGGGTAACATGAGGTCAGGAAGAGTTCCGTGAGTATGCCAACCCCCCCCACGCCCACCCCACCCCCCCGGGCACTCACCACACGGGTCTGCTCTGTGTCCTCGGGGGCAGGGGGCGAGTCAGGCGGGGTCAGGGGCGACCCGGAAGGTTCCGTGTCTGTCGGGGGCTGGCCGTCGGAGGGGAGGGGCGGAGGATCTTCGGGGGCGGGTGTGGGGGGCGGCGACGGTTCGGGGGAGGGCCTCTCCCCAGCAGCCTCCTCCTGCTCGCCCTCTTCTGATTGGCTCTCCAGCTGGGCCGCCTTCAGGGCTGCTGACAGCACCTGTACCTGGGCTGGGGGGGGTGGGGGGGCACAGGGTTACACACACATTCAGTGCACCAAATAGCACAGACCAATCAAACACCTTATCACAGCACTGCAAAGGGAGTCATTTAATACAGGCCTTCAAAATGTTAATGTTTCCCTCTTAACTTAATAATTATAAGAAATTATTATAATACAAATACATGCATGGTGCAAAATTAGACCAATTTCAATTCAAAATTGGGGGAAAAAATCTACTTGGTAATATGTCTTGGCCAATTCATTAACTGAACTTAAATAAATTTCTTAAACTGAAACTGAATCAACACCAGTCCTAACCAATATTTTAAAAACCACACGTGACGTAACAGTCCAAGCCCACAGAGGTGGAAATCCAGGTTCAGAAAGTAAAAGTCCTCCCCAGTATTCTGCTCTAATCACCATGATATGCTAATTAGCACAATTCTTCAGCCATGAGGTAGAGCTCATTAGTGAACTAATCAGCTGGCTGAGTTCTTAAGCGGAAGAGACACATGACCACACTTATTTTCTGACCCCTGGACTTTCCACCTGTGCAAGTCCAAAGTTATAATTGTGGCCGACGCAGTAAGCACATATACAAATCATTACATTAAAATGAAAACAGAAAGATTTCCTTTAAGTGGGGGGGGGGGGGGGGGTCACAGTTTTCAGTGTGGAAGGGCATCATATCACAACAGTAAGCCCTAACCCTAGAGAAACAGGGAGAGGGACATGAAGACTCAACCCTAAACCCCTCACCTTGAACGTCTGGGTCGTCCAGGTGGGGCTGCAGGCAGTCTAGAACCTTCTGGATCTGTGAGCTGGTAGCAGGGCCTTCGGAATCCAGCCTGGTGACCTGCTCCTCCTCGTCCTCCTCCTCCTGTTGCTCCTCCTCCGGTTCCTCCTCCTCCTGCTCGTGCTTCTGCGCCTGTTCCTCCTCCATCTCCTCCTCCTGCTCCACCTGCTCGTGCTCCTGTGCCTGCTCCTCCTCCGGCGCTTGCTCCTCCTCCTCCGGCGCATGCTCCTCCTCCTTCTGCTTGTGCTCCTGCTCCTCCTCGTGCTCGTGCTCCTCCACGGTCTGCAGGAGCTCCAGGTCCTGGCTGATATCGGGCAGCAGGGGCCTCCAGAAGTAGAAGGAGTTGTACGTGTCATCGCCCACCTGCGCCTCCCCCTGACCGAGGGAGGCGCAGACCCCTGGCCCCTGGCCTTGGCCTGCGCCTCCTTTGGTCTCCGCGGCGCAGTCAGCGGGGCCTCGAGCGGCCTGCGGGCCCGAGCCGGAGCCTGGGACTGGAGTAGAGCTGCAGCCCGTCTCCAGAGGTGCGTGGGCTGGCCTCTCCCCCAGGCAGCCCCCGGCCGACTCTCTGCAATCGGGGGGTTCACACCTGAGAGTGCCACGGACAAGCAGGTAAGAACAGGTCACCTGACCAACCATTCAGCCCATCTGCACTCATTCAACAGACCACAGCCGACCGTCTTTCAGCCTGTGTTCACACAAGGTTAAACCTTTCAATGGCATACCAAGAAAAACAATACATACACACATAAACAAAAATTCTGAAAAATGCTAACTTTAATTCATTTTTTTCCTCAAAAAATACTTCCGACCAACTAAACTCCTTCCTGAGCGGAAAAGTGTGGGAATGTCAACTGAACATTTTGTTTAAATTCATACGCCTTACAGCATTGCTTATTCTTACACCTTGGGTAAATAACGGTAAAACCATTTAGATTTTACTTAACTGACCACACGGTTTTGGAATCAACCAGCAGCGCAGTCAGTTAAAGTAAGCTTCATGTTACAAGAAAGACAAATTGCAGTTGACTGCATTAAACAGAACTCAATACTACTATGTTTCAAGAATGCTACACTAAAACATCCACAACTACAGAGTCATGTCATTTTTGCTTCTCAAGCAACGCACAGCTTGGCTGAGCCTTGAACTCTGAGACCGAACCCCAGTCAGTAAAGAGGGCTTCGGTAAATACGGGCAACCTGCGGACAGCGCAGAGCCGTTCCCCCCCGCAGGACGAGGGGGCGAGGGGGGCGGGGCGCTCGTACTTTTCGGGCGGCGGCTTGGCGATCTCCCGGAGCGTGGCGTCCTCTCTGAAGTGCAGGCCGGTGCTGGACGGGGAGGCGAAGGTGGAGATGAAGCGCCCCAGAGACTGGAAGGCGGCCTGCCTCACCTACAGACCGGGAGGGAGGAGGACAGGCCCGTCAGCACACGCCCCCTCCTGGCAAGAGCTGGCAGTGCGGCTTCACTGCGCTCTGAGAGAGCTTATCTCAGCGAGGAGACAGTCATTCAGCAGCTTCCAGTACACCAACGCCATTTTATAATACCTGTGCGTGTGTGTGTGTGTGTGTGTGTGTGTGTGTGTGTGTGAACATGTGTGCGTGTCCTTCTGAGTAGGATGTGAATAACCCAAGAAGGGTTATTCACGTCAAGCCAAGTTTTGAATAAAAGGAAGATCTTAGAAAAAGCACAAGAGATCTTTGTAAAACGCATGCCAAGTACATACTGTGCATCTCTGCATATCTGCTCATAAACCAGTGGACTGACAACATTTTTAGCTCGTCACATCACAAAGGAAGTGACAGGACTGAGCAGCATACTTTCTACAGAAGAGCAGCGACACCTCTCAGGCATTCCTCAGTGTGTGTGGAGGTCACAGCCTGAGTCATGCTGCTCAGTTCAAGGGCGGGACTGAGTCCCACTTTACTGACCAATCACAAGGCAGAGATGTTAACATCAGCCTGCCCAGGGACAACAGATGGAAATTAGCGATCCAGCTAAATCTGGCACATTTACATCACATAATAGTGATGCTGATCAATGTGTATTGTCCCTGTCAAATAAATAAATAAATAAAATAAAATAAAATAAAATAAATAAATGTTCAGACAGAGTCTAAAGCACACCAATCAAAAGCTTCTGCACTCACAGACAGCCATTAGCAGGAGGGAATGTTCAGCATGCTAGCGGCCCTCAGACGTCTAGGGCCTGAGTAATGGAGGAAGAGAAAGGGAAGGGGGATCTGTGGGCTGGCGTGGGGGTCAGTGGGATGGCGTGGGGGTCTGTGGGCTGGCGTGGGGATCTGTGGGCTGGCGTGGGGGTCTGGGGGCTGGCGTGGGGGTCTGGGGGCTGGCGTGGGGGTCTGGGGGCTGGCGTGGGGGTCTGTGGGATGGCGTGGGGGTCTGTGGGCTGGCGTGAGGGTCTGGGGGCTGCCGTGGGGGTCTGTGGGCTGGCGTGGGGGTCTGGGGGCTGGCGTGGGGGTCTAGGGCTGGCGTGGGGGTCTGGGGGCTGGCGTGGGGGTCTGTGGGCTGGCGTGGGGGTCTGGGGGCTGGCGTGGGGGTCTGTGGGATGGCGTGGGGGTCTGGGGGCTGGCGTGGGGGTCTGGGGGCTGGCGTGGGGGTCTGTGGGCTGGCGTGGGGGTCTGGGGCTGGCGTGGGGGTCTGGGGGCTGGCGTGGGTGTCTGTGGGCTGGTGTGGGGGTCTGGGGGCAGGGGCTCGGTCTTACCCAGCGGGACTGGTCGCTGATGAGGCTGATGAAGAGGGGGGACAGCTTGGTCCGCCGGACCTCGGGGGACGTGGAGTTGGACACGACCATGAAGCACTCCGCGCAGGCTTTGCGAATGCCCCACAGGCTGTCCGAGCACAGGTCAAAGAACTTCGCCATCTGGGGACGGAACCGAGAGAGAGAGAGGCCGCTTAATTCAGGCTCTCGAACCCGATTCTCTACAGAACCGCACGGCTGGACTATCATTTAACCCAAACTCTCTGACCAGACCAATGCCTCTACAGAACCAAACAGCCAGACTACAGTTTAACCCAAACTCTCTGACCAGACTAACGCCTCTACAGAACCAAACAGCCAGACTACAGTTTAACCCAAACTCTCTGACCAGGCCAACACCTCTATAGAACCAAACGAGCAGACTACAGTTTAACCCAAACTCTCTGACCAGACTAACGCCTCTACAGAACCAAACAGCCAGACTACAGTTTAACCCAAACTCTCTGACCAGGCCAACGCCTCTACAGAACCAAACAGCCAGACTACAGTTTAACCCAAACTCTCTGACCAGGCCGATACCTCTACAGAACAAAACGAGCAGATTACAGTTTAACCCAAACTCTCTGACCAGACCAACACCTCTACAGATCCAAATGAGCAGACTACAGTTTAACCCAAACTCTCTGACCAGGCCAACACCTCTATAGAACCACATGAGCAGATTACTGTTTAACCCAAACTCTCTGACCAGGCCAACACCTCTATAGAACCACATGAGCAGATTACTGTTTAACCCAAACTCTCTGACCAGGCCAACACCTCTATAGAACCACATGAGCAGATTACTGTTTAACCCAAACTCTCTGACCAGGCCAACACCTCTATAGAACCACATGAGCAGATTACTGTTTAACCCAAACTCTCTGACCAGGCCTCCTCTGCAGAACCAAACAGCCGGATGCTGTCTACAGTGCAGCTCAGAGCCATAAACCCTCCAACATGCCCCCCCACCAACCACACATCAAAAGGGTCAAAGGTGAAGAATGCGAGCGATGTCTAAACTGGTACATCCTTGGCGTGCCCGCCACTGCTATGGGCGAGAGTGTCATGTGATCTCCGAAACCCCGCACCACTATGGCAACGGTTCCCACAAGACTGACACCTACCGGATCAAATTGCGACGTACATTTCAGTGCCGTGTTAAAATACAATGCTTGCGCTGTATATTACTGGAAATATACACAGCCATGATGCCCTTACCAGCAGCTTCTCTGTGGCCTCCTGGCCCACGATGGAACAGAACTCCCCAAAATTGGCAGCACACACCTGAGAAGAGAGTGCAGCCAGAGAATGAGTCAAGATTCAGACCTCATTCTCACACACTGCATCCCACAGCACCTCCCCATCCCCACCTCCCTCTGCACCTCCCCATCCCCACCCACCACATCCCACAGCAGCTCCACATCCCCACACTGTGCAGCACCCAATCCGCACCCCACACATCCCACAGCAAGCTCCCCATCCCCACCTCCCTCTGCACCTCCCCATCCTCACCCTCTGCACCTCCCCATCCCCACCCACCACATCCCACAGCAGCTCCACATCCCCACTCTGCAGCACCCAATCCGCACCCCACACATCCCACAGCACCTCCCCATCCCCACCTCCCAATCCCCATCCTCCACATCCCACAGCACCTCCCCATCCCCACCTCCCAATCCCCATCCTCCACATCCCACAGCACCTCCCCATCCCCACCTCCCAATCCCCAACCTCCACATCCCACAGAACCTCCCAATCCCCACCCACCACATCCCACAGCAGCTCCACATCCCCACTCTGCAGCACCCAATCCGCACCCCACACATCCCACAGCACCTCCCCATCCCCACCTCCCAATCCCCATCCTCCACATCCCACAGCACCTCCCCATCCCCACCTCCCAATCCCCATCCTCCACATCCCACAGCACCTCCCCATCCCCACCTCCCAATCCCCATCCTCCACATCCCACAGCACCTCCCCATCCCCACCTCCCAATCCCCAACCTCCACATCCCACAGCACCTCCCTATCCCCACTCTTTGCATCTCCCCATCCCCACCCTCCACATCCCACAGCACCTCCCCATCCACGCCCTCTGCACCTCCCCATCCCCAACTTCTGCACCAAATGCAGGTTTTTTTGGATTTCTCAGTAACCTGCAGGAATTTTACTGGCGTGCGAAGGGCTAACGCCTTTAGAATACGCATTGTACTCGGACCTGGTGCTTTGGGGTTAAATGTGCACGTGCGTTTGTTTTCCCACATTAATATGCAGAGGTTTCTCAAAGCTTTCCAAAGGGTGGACAGAAAACATGGCAGACCCCCTTCTCAATTAGATCTGCCTCTACTGATTCCTTCTAGTCCAGGCTCAAAACATACTTTTATTCTTTAGCGTTTGGACCTTCCTGATGTGGTTTGATTTCTGCCTATGCCTATGATTTGTAGATTTGTGCCTATGCGCTGTGTGTATTCATGCTTATGTGGGTGTTTTTGTTTTTAGTCTCCTTTTTTGTGATTTCACTTGCCTGTTCTGGTTTGTACAGCACTTTCGTCGAGTTGTTTTTAAACGTGCTTTATGAATAAATTTGACTTGACTCGACTTGACTCCTTTGCGGAGAAGCCACACCTCCTTTCGAACATGTTTCCCCACCCCAACAGCCACAACTCCTCGATAGCCTTATCGCTCCATCACTGATGCATGGCCAGTAGAGTGTGTAAGGTCTGGGGGGTGGGGGGTGGGGGGGGGGGTGATGAGCGGGGTGTGGGGGTACCTTGCGGACTTGGAACAGCCGGGCGTCGCCGCACAGCTCACAGAACCTCCGCAGCAGCAGGTGCTCCACGGTGTCCCGGCTCAGCACCGTCACCAGCTTACACATGATCTGCAGAACAGGCAGCGGGGATGAGTGCCACGGAGGAGGGCTGGACAGCACACCTGCTTTCAGACGACCCAACGCCTGCTCTCAGACGACCCAATGCCTGCTTTCAGACAACCCAACGCCTGCTCTCAGACGACCCAACGCCTGCTTTCAGACGACCCAACGCCTGCTTTCAGACAACCCAACGCCTGCTTTCAGACGACCCAACGCCTGCTTTCAGAGGACCCAACACCTGCTTTCAGACGACCCAACCCCTGCTTTCAGACGACCCAACGCCTGCTTTCAGAGGACCCAAGGCTTATCAGGCCCTCTGCATCTCTGACACACCTGTCATTAAAGGGTAACTACACCCTATACCACGTTCTTCAGCTGTAAACGTGTTTGTATGCCTACTTTATAATGAAACATTTTAATCAGTGCCGTGGTCAACATTTCTGAAATAAAAACATTTGGCAAAAAACCAAAAGAAAACGTCTTGGTGCTTCCCGCTAACATTCGAAAAATGCTTTCCGCATTCCACTCTGGCCCCGCCCCAATCGTGACACCAGAGCACTTCTTTGGAGATACTACTCCTTCATGTCGTTCAATGTTCAGCTGGAAAATTGTTGCTGCCCACAAATTTTCATGTTTACTTTTTAATTCGGCAGAACACTGCCGGCACCTCATTGGCTAGATTGGTTTCGGCCTCAACGTTTTTCAAACCGGAGAAACAAGGCAGCCTGTTCATAACATTTCTCACCATTTCCACCTGAACAGCCCCCTCAAATATGAGAACATCTGAGGACAGAAATAGGCCATGAAATTGCTGAATCTTGATTCGTATTTGATCTGTACTGCCTAGTTTGACAGTTTGATCTGGGTTTAATGAGCCACAGCTGTGCTGTACAAATTAATTTGCACATAGAATGCTTTATACAAAAGAGATGGGCACACCTACTCCACCCACCCCAGGAAGCATTTTTCTAAACTGTGTAGTAGGCGGAGCCAGGCTGAAACAGTGAGTGCTATTGCTCTTTAACCCCTTCAGGTCAAAGGTCACAAATACGGGATTAGAATGTTCTTAACTGAACATTCTAATGCTGATGTCACAATCGGACATTAAGGCCCTTCAGGATACCCCTCCCCTCCCACTCCTTCACCCCATGCCCCCCCCCCCCCCCCCCCGCCGAGTCACCCCCCACCTCACCGCCACAGCCTCGATCTTGTAGTCGTCGTCGCTGCTGGGCTCGGTCAGGTCCAGCAGCACGGGACACACTTTGCCCTCCATGTCGTTTTTGGAGATGAGGCCCTGCTCCAGGAGCACGAGGAGGGCGGCCTGGCTGGTCTTGCGCACCTGCCCAACACAGCGCCGTTACCGCCAGCACAGGAGCCAAACCAGGCCTCCCAACAAGCACCCCTCCAGGGCCCCACATGCCCCACCACTGCTCCACACAAGAGTAACCAGGGTGTCAGCCAGCTCTAGAAAATGGCTGACACCCCAGTCAGACCACTGTATGGAGAACTAGTGGAGCATTTGAGACCGTTACACAAAACTAAGCACACAACTGCGGAGACCCAAGACATCAGGTGAGTTGAGTTAACTGTGTAATCGACTGAACCCAAGAGTCACTATGAAAACCAGCAGACCCAGTTGCTCTCCAGGACCAAGGTTGGAGACCACTGCTATAGTTAGTAATAGTAGTAACAGTAGCAGTAGTAGCAGTAGCAATAGCATCAGCAGCAGTAGTAGCAGCAGTATCAGCAATAGTAGCAGCAGTAGCAGTAGTAGTAGCAGTATTCGTAGCAGAAGTAGCAGTAGTATAGCAATAGTAGTAATAGTAGTAGCAGCAGTAGCAACAATAGCAGTAGCAGCAGCAGTAGCAGTATCAGCAATAGCAACAATAGTAGCAGCCATCGTAGAAGCAGTACCAGTAGTAATAGCAGTAGCAGCAGCAGCAGTAGCAGTATCAGCAATAGTAGCAGTAGTCATAGAAGCAGTAGTAGCAGTAGCAGCAATAGCAGCAGTAGCATTAGGAGCAATAGCAGTAGTAGCAGTAGCACCAGTAGCATTAGGAGGAACAGCAGCAGTAGCAGTAGGTCCAATAGCAGTAGCAGCAGTAGTCTGTGTACCTGGTTGTTGGGGTCAGTGAGGTACCGCACTACAATGGGCACCAGGTACCGGGAGAAGGCTGCTGGGAAGTTGGGCCGGCTCTCATGCAGGAACATGGCGATGTTGGGTACCTGCTCCATCAGTTCAGCACGCACTGTGGGCTCTAGAATAATTACAGACAAATCACAGCACTGCACTGTACAACAAATCACAGCACTGTGCTCTACAACAAATCACAGCACTGCACTGTACAACAAATCACAGCACTGTGCTCTACAACAAATTACAGCACTGCACTGTACAACAGATCACAGCACTGCACTGTACAAAAAATCACAGCACTGTGCTCTACAACAAATCACAGCACTGCACTGTACAACAAATCACAGCACTGCACTGTACAACAGATCACAGCACTGCACTGTACAAAAAATCACAGCACTGTGCTCTACAACAAATCACAGCACTGCACTGTACAACAAATCACAGCACTGCACTGTACAACAGATCACAGCACTGCACTGTACAACAAATCACAGCACTGCACTGTACAACAAATCACAGCACTGTCTTGAACAGCAAATCACAGTATCACACTCTACAATTTACATACACAAATTACAGCACATGTACATCCATGCAGAGCATGCATATTCTCGCTGGCCTTTAGACCACTTGTTTCCAGTACAGGAGGGAAATAACATCAGGGAGCAATCAGCTCCCTGATGTTTTTGGGTAATGAATGTTATCATTAATACTTATGGCTCACACACCCAGTCACCCAAAATTATATTCGGACATTCTATAATTAGAAATTCCCCCAACAATCCTATTTTTTGAAGAGACCCCATGTGTTTCCATACCAGGGCCTGTATTCATAAAGCCTCTTGGAGTAGGAGAGCTGATCTAGGATCAGTTTTCTCCAGTGCAGGCACTATCCTTACCCTTCATAAGCGAAACTGAAAAGCTGATCTTAAGTCAGCGCTCCTACGTTTTATGAATACAGGCCGTGATCTCAGGAAATCTTGCTCATGAGAACGGAACAGCGTTCATATTTCAGACCCTACAAATCGACAAGACTGCAGTCAAGCAAGGCCTTCAAGCAGCACCCACAATTAAACAATGTAATACTGCAGTTCGTTTTGGAGGCCACAAGACAATGATTCAGGTAAAGGCGAGAGATAACATGCTCTAAAAACCCATCCAGGTTTTCCATGGAGCAGCTAACACATCTCCTCAGCTTAGCTGCTCTGTACTGAGTAATGTTCCACATTGTGACATGTCAAAGTAGCAGACTTTGTGATCAATCATAATAGTTAAGGCCAATACTTTTTATTTTAAAGTGATGTATAAAGAAGTTCTAGTCATCGTTTCATATCTTTTTGCATAGAATTCACAGAAACAATGTCCTTTTCACTGCAAGGAAAAATTATCCAGGGGATTTGGCGATTAGCTCAAAGGGGATCAGGTACAGGATTTTACCCCACCACTTGTTTTTTTCATAAAGAGCCCACCCAGCCACCCCCTTCCCCACCTCCAAACAGAAAAGGACAAACATCAACTCTACATGCAACCCAGCAGTCCACGACATGACCCACACGTCATAACGTTATGCCAGAATATAAGGAGGAAAGGGCGCAGTAAACCACCTCAGCCTTATTCCCCCATTAGATTCAGCATTCCCTGCTTTCAGCCCCTACACACACACACACACACACACACACACACACACACACACACACACACACACACACACACACACACACACACACACACGTACCTCCATCCTCCGACATCCTGGCAACCGTTTCCATGACAGCGACAAAGTCATTCTCGCTGTCGCTGAACTCGCGCAGCACGTCCAGCAGCCCGCGCGCCACGATCTGCCTGCGGGGGGACAGGGACCGGAGGCTCAGGACGACAGCGGCGCCACCTCTCACCGCAGCGCAAACCGCGCTTGCGTTTAAAGATGGCCGCCGATGGCCGCTCGCCAATCGCTACGTAACGAGCGCGACGGTACTCAGCCACGGGCCCTTTCAGTTTAGTTAAAGAGGAACGTGACTGGCGCTAACGAGGAGGCAGGAAGGAGACTCATCCTGGAGGTCAAAGTGCAAAAGTCCACAGGAGGGTCCAACGCAGGGGCGGGAAATTCCGGTCCTGGAGGGCCGGTGTGTGTGCAGGTTTCAGTTTCTACCAATTACTCAGGCTAAATGGGCTAACTGGCTGCGTGCACCAACACCGGCTCAGTCAGATTAGATCGCAGTAAAATGTTTCATACGGGGACACAAGAACGGTCTTCTGCCATTCATGGTCAGAAGAAGAAAGTTTAGCTAAAATGGTTCGATGCCATAAATGTTCGGGCTAATTCAGCAATTAAGGCCAGAGGTTGGTGTGAAAACCAGAAACGGACGCGGCCGGCGTTGCCCACTTCTGGTCTAACGGGTCGCGGCGCTGCTGCCGCAGCTAGCCGAGGAAGCATCCTGCGCTCTGCTGGGAATGCCGTCAGGCTTTTCCAGGACTGAGGAACACCCGACAGCCTTCCCAAATTTATTTTACCGTGAAAATAACCGGACAACAACCGCACCTGCCACACTTGATGCTGAACGGACGCTTTTGCCTTTCCAGAGGAAACACCACACAGTTGTACCAACGCCCATCCCACTCTCCACCCTTCAGAAATTCCGGCTTGTACAGCACCAGTTTCCAATTACAACTTAGCCATTTTGCAATCATTTCAAACCAAAGCAACTTACAGTAAGTGCTTTCATGTTTTTTATTAATGAGTATTCTTTTTCATTGAGCATTATTTATTTGTTTTTACAAACGCATAGAGTATTTATTAATATATATGAGATAATATTACATTTTTCACGAAACCTGTTGGCCTATTGCAAAATACGTTTGTTATGATGACTGTTTTCTGGCTTGGCTGGTTGTTTTCACAGCACAAAAACTATTCAAATGAATTTACACAAATGAGATTGGAAAAACAAAGAAATTAATTAAAATTTATTTGAAGTCAGGCCTATACTAAAAGGTAAGTATAAGACAATTACTGCTCCAATTAATTACAGGGGTAACCATATGGAAAGGCAAAACAATGGGGAATTTCTGGCACTGACATTCAGCTTTTCTTGATTTTTAAAAAACGTATTTTACTTCCTACCTGTTGAAGACGTTCTCGCTGAAAGCGTATTTCTCGAGCCGTCCCAGAGGGGTGAGGTTATCCTGCCCCGCATCCAGGAAGGCCGTGATCCGAATTCCATCACACTCTGACCCGTAGTCATCAAACCCAACTGTGGAGGCCAATGAGTAGAACCATGTCAACGCATACTTTCACTATTAGACATGACCACACGTATGAGCGCGCACACACACACACACACACACACACACACACGCACTCGCACACACACACGCACACATGCACACGCGCACACACACACACGCACTCGCACACATGCACACGCGCACACACGCGCACACACACACGCACACACACACACACACCTGTGGTGCAAGCTGTTGCAGTTAATGCAACTTTCTACACAGTCACTGCACAATTTGATTTTTATCAGAGAAGGATTCACAATATTGAGTGATAGATGCATTAAAGTTAAACAGCATACAATCTGAAATGTACCACTCAATGTTATCTTTATAAAATCCACTCCAAAGATTTTTTGAATAAATCTGAATGGCTGAAAGGGGAAATGGTAGACATGTGTGCGCTGGCTAATTTGAATGAATCCATTACTCCACAGTGTGAAAGGCTGCTCTCTAATAAAAATATAAATATTGGAAAGGTGCCTGATTTCTAAGCCAAGACCTTGGCAAGCGCACACAGTAGAGTTGAATGCAAGTATGAATGTGAACTGCCTGTGTCTTACAAGCTTCCACATCTATGTTTCAAAGCAATTTGGAGCTGTTATGAGAATGTGTATGCCTACACAGACTAAAAATGTGGCCTAACCACTCTTACTCATAACACAGGGTGCCGAGTCCATTCTGTTAACAATACCTAGGCGGGCACCATCCGTGATGTAGTGGAGGGGGAAATGCCACATGTGGATACACAACACCATTACAGCGGACATCAAGTTCTGTTTCATACCAATTCATAATTTCAACCTCCCATTTGGACCCATTTCACAAATCACAAATCGGTGTCTGCTACCTATTATTCTATGACATGTTAACCAGGGTGTTTTAACAGATTACTTCTAATCTGACTATGCCTCCAGAAAAAAGAGGATAAGAGAAAAAAACAGCAGCTTTAGTAAAACATATTTTATGGCTCACAGTTTAGCACAAACATAGACAGTTGCATGCAAGACAAAATGAATCTCATGTAAAACACTGTATGCAAAACACTGGGTTAATATGCAAATGATCCTTGAAAGATTCTGCGTTAAGATTAACGTTTCGTTACAAAATAATCCATTCTGTTATGGAGTGGGGACAATCAAAATACTTACAGTCATCCAAATCATCATGACCATCTTCAAAGTATAAAGACAGACCTAGAACAAATACAATTGTGAATTATACAAAAAAAGTCCTCGCGACCGTTACATTACACACACCCTACGTCCTTACAGGTGGGAAATGCACATGGAGGACAGGTTTAAGCACGCTAATCGTGACCTCCCGTCATTAGGCAGAACATTAGGCAAGTGAGTAAGAATGCAACAAGCTCGTTCCCCAACGCTTGCAAGTAGACACTGTTTAATCACAAATGAAATCCATAACTTTCACACCATCCAGTTCACTGGCTTGGTAAAATGTCGATGTCAATCAGACAATTGATAGCATTAACGCGTCTAACGTCATGATAGCCAGCCAGCCTAACCCATGCATGCCGAGCGGGTATCGATGCAAAGTACTCAAGTACAACAGCAAAACGGTCATGGAAAGAAAACTATCTACCAACACAACAGCAAGTATATGATATAGTCTAATCCAGACAACGTGGAAATAAAATATGTACATTTTCGTGCATAGTAGATAGATTCCAGACAAACGGAGAACGGACACAAATCAAAACAAAGAGGAACTGGCACTGACGACCGAGATAAACAGTCAAGTGTAGCGTTAGATAACTCACGGTATCTGGTTAGCTAACGTCTGCTATACACGCAACTCGGTTTTGAGCGCTATGAAATTTTCTCACTGCTTTGAACCGAAGAAACTAATGGGATTTTCTGTCCTAGTGATCAGCTATGCCGCGCCGAGTAGCTAGCAAGCAATCCAACAAATCCTGGCTAATTGGCTAGCTATCTTAGACTACGTTAGATGGTCGTATCCGAAATAGTAGCTAGCTAGCTACATTCAGTAAACCAGTTAGCTCTCTAGGGTGCGAGTTAACGATAGTCAAAGACAATAAAGCAATTTTTACCTAGCTCGCTCGATACCAAGAACGGGCGAGTATCTATTTCGCAAGATACACGAACTGATACGCAGACTAACAGCCAACGATAGTAAGCGCCAAGTATCGATATAAACTAGATACCTAGTGCGAGCGAGCACCTTGATAGCCGTGAAACTCGTTAAGACTAGGCTCCCTAGCTAAACCACACTCGCCCTCCGCTATGTCATGGCTAACAGTTAAAGACGTATAACGTTATATCTATCATAAAACATCTGTCATGAAATATATATATACAGAATATAATTGCTATAGTTCAGAATAAAGTTAGCAAGTTCGCTATATCTATATTACACTTCTCAACGTACCTGCCATCTTGATTTGTAAACTGCACGACTGTCAGGGAAAGCTTGCTACTTCCTGAAATTACTTCCTGGAGCAATTTCTTTTTTAAAAATCTGTTTATATATCATCATTTATCTTTGTGTAGCTGTCATATAATATTCAGCATTGAGAAATAAATGTGCAAATGGGGGAAATGTAGATATTTCATAAACAGAACAAAACAAACAAACAAAAAAAATTCCTAGTTGTCACGTGACTTGACGACGGTCGTTCAAGATGGCGTCAACGACTACATTTTTAACCAGCTAGCCAGCTTTAGCAAGATTATGCGAACTGTCTGTACCGAAATAGCGACGTATCCCTCGTGTGATCCTTAGTACAGGTCAACAGTAACACCTTTGTGTCTGATACCTTCCCACCCACCTGTTACCAAACACAGCTAACCAGCTAGCTAATTAGCTGGCTAACTGGCTTGCTATTTTGTAGCTAAACCAAGTAGCTGGCTGGCTAGGTAGGCAGCTGGGAGGTGTAGTTAGCTATTTTAGCCAGTGTAGTTGGGATGTACATAAAGTTAATGTTGATTTGGAGATTGATATGGCGCTAAGAGAGTTAAAAGTTTGCCTGCTTGGGGTAAGGATTTAACATGTCTGACATTTCATTCTTCGCAAAATTTGCACTGGTTTAAATGTTGACTGAGCTAGTTAGTGCTAACGACTTGTTCTATGCAGCTAGCTAGCGTACTGGCGTAGTTACTGCTAGCTAGCTGCGATTAGTTTCGTACTGTTATCTATCCAGTTAGCATTTATTGTTTCCCTAAACTGAATAAAGTTAATGATGCAATTTTTGTTGCTTACCAGTAGTGATATGTATGAATTGACTAAAACAAGCGGGGCTGCCTGATAAGTATATGGTTGGCAAAACATCTATGTGTGCACTCGCTGGCTCAGTTAACGAACAAGTTGAATTGTTTTAATGTTTCTTTAACTTAAAACAGTTTTGTCTTAGAAATCGATAAACTTGAGGTTGACTGTGGTTTCTGCCTATGGCCAGTATTCCACGTTGATAAAAACATGAATCTAGTCTGTTTGATAAATATTTGAACCTTGAATTCAAGTCAGCCTGAAGCTTTAGCTAGCAATGTATTGCCTTGAAATTGGAAGTGTGTGCAATTATTTAGGCATGAATTTAGGTAAAGCTTACAAACACGATCTCCCTGGAAATAAAATATGAAGTGGCGCAAGAAATGCAACTTAATGCTGAAGTGTTTAACCTGCCAAACCACCGTTACCATCAACACATTTCTGTGGAAAGTGCTTATTCAGCATTGCATGAATTGTCAGTGTTTGCCTTTTTTGAAAGATGAGTTTGTTTTGATTACTTTTTCTCTGCTTTTTTTGACATATACATGAATGTTTTTGGTGTTGCAGGACACTGGAGTAGGAAAATCGAGCATTGTGTGGAGGTTTGTGGAAGACAGCTTTGACCCCAACATCAATCCAACAATTGGGTAAGTTATATTGTAGAGGTTAATGGTTTTATCAGAGATGTTTGTCAGTTGTCAAATTTTGGTTGGATTTGGCAGTGCTGTTGCAAATTGCAGTAAATAGGCCACATAAATAGCATATGAACAAAGGTATTTTGTTAAGATGCTGAATTCTTGGTTGGGGATTTTTTGATGCTCATCTTGAAAAAGCTGCTTGTGCATATTTTATATAAATTATGCCCATAGAAATCACAATCTGATTAAAATGGTTGTGTTTTTGATTGAGTTTTTGAGCCATTTCTGGGACGCCATAAATCTTCAGTGACATTGAGTTCAGTAATTTATTTACATATGATATTTTCTACATGGTTCGATATCATTGCGTTCTCACTTCTATAGTAAATGTTGGCATCCGTGTATCATCAGATAATCTGATATGTCAGATGTACAAAAGTAGCATAGTAATGGACCTGTATTTTGACCAGTTTATCCACAAGCCCCATTTTGAAATCAGCCCTCACCAGTTCTCTTCTGACCCTGTTGTGTGTCATTAAGCCAACGCATGTCTTTCTGCATGAAACCCATTGGCTACTCATAACCAGACCAATGTTATTAATGTGCATGCAGTGTTGATCGTGATGGTTACGCATGCAATTGAGTTGAGTTGATTGACTTCCAGGGCATCGTTTATGACAAAGACAGTGCAGTACCAGAATGAACTGCACAAATTCCTTATCTGGGATACAGCAGGCCAGGAAAGGGTAAGCAGCCTTTACTTCCTTTTGTGATGTCATAATGGGAGGGCGGGTACGTTAGCAGTTTGATTCCATGTACCTACATTATCTTGGCTGGCTCACATTAGCTCCTATGTGTACTGAACAAAGAAGACGCACTATATTAGTTATAATGGGTTCGTCATGCTGAGTGAGTGGTAGTGTTGTTGGCTACTTAGGATAGGCAGCTACATATTCAGCTACTGTACTATAACAGGTTGTCAGTTTTACACCTACATAGCTAGCGACCAACCAAGTTGCTTATGATAAAATTACCTGCAGTTGTCATGGATGATTACTGAGTGACCGGCTAGCTGTGTGAAATCTGACGGAGAGTGTTAAACTCAAACGCTGGGTTGTGGCTATAGCTAGCTAATGTGAATTTTAGCTTAGCTCCTTTTAGCTGTCTATAGTATTCACCCGTTGCTATCTGGCCACTCTTCTCGTCCTTTTTAAGAATTTTTAGAGGTGTGTCACTGTGAAGACAAACACCATTTTTTCTGTTCCTTAAGCTAAAAAATAAACATAAAATAAAAATAGTACTGGACACGTGCTGTCATCAATTGGTTGAAAATATTATTTGAAATGAGACTTTAGGGACTGAAATCAGGGTTGCAGTTACAAAAGAAAAAAGTCACTGAAAGTGAGATTTTCAAAAAGCGGTCTGTCGTTGATAAAATTAGATTTTCCTCAGACGTGCCGTATATCGAAACCGTTGCAGTAGTATTTTCATTCTAGAAAAAGTTGTCATACAAATGTGGTCCTCCGCTGTTACCAATGACTGTCCCACACTCCAGGGCATGGATACTCAAACCTGAACCCAAACCCAAATCCAGATCCGGCCCTGGTTTTCTTTTACTCCAGGTAATTAACTGAACAATTTTAGTGCTGCTGATTGGCCAGACTGTGTTCACACCTGACTCTCAGGTAAAGGGAGGGTGGTAAACCAGCGGTTCTTGGACCTTGAGGACTGTGATTTGAGTGACGGGGTTCTGGGGTGAATCCATGCTCCTGGGTTGGCACAGATGTTCCCGGTTTCTGCTCCATCTGAACCCCTCGCTACATAATTAAAGTTATCGTGAGACTGAATGCACACAGGTGACCGAGAGCTTGAGGTGCTCCATCATTCACAGTTCAGACGGAGCATAACGGCTGAGTCTGTTACTAATCAGCCAAACTGTGCCTTCTGGGGTGGAATATAGAACTGACCTATCTCTGGCACCACAGGGTCAGTGTTACCTGCCTCTGCTCCACATAATTCCAAAATG
This sequence comes from Anguilla pacifica, assembly GCA_039654925.1. NCBI lineage: Eukaryota > Metazoa > Chordata > Actinopteri > Anguilliformes > Anguillidae > Anguilla > Anguilla pacifica. The sequence continues at coordinate 5,793,057 of CM077296.1, forward strand.
GACACTATAGAAATACGTCCGCCACAAAAACTGTGCAGCTTTGAAACCTCTTGTGTCAACTTGAAAGTCCAGTTTCTGTGACCATTTTGGTATGAAGGGTTGGAGGCGGTTATGCTGATAAAGGAGTCACCTTTTAAACCCGGTGATGTCAAACTCCAGTCCTGGAGAGCTGCTGCTTCTGCTGATTTCTATGTTTGCACTTAAGTGATTCATTTGACATTGATTGCAAAAAGAGCCCACTAATGTTGTTTCCAAGGCTTAAGCAGACTACTGATTAAACCAGAAAACACGATGCACTCCTGCAGGACTAGATTTTGACACCCTGTATGTTAAACCTGTTAATGAGAAAGGACCCCTCTGTGGCTTTGCTCAGCTGGCTTCCCTCAGAACGACTGCTCCTACTGGACAATGGAGAAGTGTGGCCAAAAACCATTGGTTCGGCAGTTTATGATCGAGTGAAATGCAGAACGGAAAATGATTATTCATGAAAATATCGGTGATGTAGATGTTGTGCGTGGCAGTAACACGCACTGTGGGGGGGGGGGGGGATAAACTACTGGATGTGCATTATGCTATTAAGGGTACAGCAACACCAGCTTCTGGCCTGTTTCACACCCTTCACAGTTTTAAAAGCTGAGAGTTGGAGTCAAGAGTGAGGGCACAGAGGAGTGAGGGGAGGGGAGGGGAGGGGAGGGGAGGGGAGGGGAGGGGATACAGATGGGGGCGGAGGGATGGTATCGTGTCATAGGTACTTAGGCGGAGCCAGCCAGGGGGAAAACAGTCCCACTTCAGTCGGCGTTCTGAATCGGGACCCATCGTAGATAAAGCTAGCCGTCATTGCTATTTTTTTATTATGTCCGCAGATTACATTGAATCGTTGTTTCCTACACACCAGCAAAGGTATTTTGGCAAAATAAGCCTGATAGGATGTTCTTATGCTGTCCTTATGCGGCTACAGAGTGGAAATAAGGCCCATCTCACTGGCCTGAGTCATTCATTTGACTGCTTTAATCCCCCAGTAAGGAACCATGTCGACTACATTACGATGCACGCCAGGTCGGCTAATATTAGCTAGCTGGCCATAACCGCACGGTTTCACTTTGAGCAATCATAGTGACATTTTGTGAGTAACTTGGTGGTGCTTTGACAGCCACGACAGGTGAAACCCATGATAGCTATCGCTGCTTGACATGGCCCTTTTGCTGAAATTGAAGGAAAAAAATATACTAAAATTGGAAAATACTACAATTTAAAAAGCTATGTACAATTATAAAAACTAGTCTACCTTAATCTTAACAATGAACAAACGATAAATCTGCTAACCTGCTACTAAACTACTAAAATACCTAATCTGCAGCTAAAGAACTATAGAAAATGGAACTAGAGGAAAGACTAAAAAGTAGTATCCAGGCTGTCACAACTCGACCTCAGGCAGTTTGAAATTGGCAGGATAATTTGTGCAGCCCTATTATTTCAGTTTGAATAAAGAATTCTTACCTGTCAATCCAGAAGAGGGGTGGAGATGGGGCCCTATGACTCCAGAAGAGGGGTGGAGATGGGGCCCTATGACTCCAGAAGAGGGGTGGAGATGGGGCCCTATGACTCCAGAAGAGGGGTGGAGATGGGGCCCTATGACTCCAGAAGAGGGGCGGAGATGGGTCCCTATAACTCCAGAAGAGGGGCGGAGATGGGGCCCTATGACTCCAGAAGAGGGGTAGAGGTGGGGCCCTATGACTCCAGAAGAGGGGCGGAGATGGGGCTTTGACCTGCTTGTGTAGAAGCGTTTTCACCTGCCCCGGGTGTGTCCCGGGTGTGTCCCGGGTGTGTCCCGGGTGTGTCCCGGGTGTGGGCTGGGCTGGGCTCCAGGCGAAACTCCGCTTTTCACCTCTAGGTGGCAGTGCATAGCACTTTCTTTTGCACAAAATGCAGTGTTTCTGCTTATTTAGATTTCAGTTTTTTTATTTATTATAGGACTTAAATGATTTATCAAATGGACATGGGATACTCAGCATTAAAATGTGATTTAGTGTTTATTATTCCTCTAAAGTCCTACATTGCAAAATTGAACGCCATAAATAAGCAGCCCAATATAATTTGGTAATGTATCATACAGAGCATCAAGCATTCGCACTACGCTTGTATATTATGTGATAGAGTCTTATGAATATGGATATAAAGCAGGGCTGTTAGAGACCAGACCTGGAAGGCTGCAGTGTCTGCAGGTTTCTGTGATTTCCAGAAGGTCAGCAGCCCATAATGCTTTGAGGAAAAGGCAGCCAATCAGCAGCTTAAACAAACCACTTGTGCTGAAGTGCACTAAAAGCCAAAAGACGCCGTGTCTCTACAGGACTGGAGTCTGGCGCCCATGTTATAGAGTATTAAATCTAATCACATCATTGCCTCCCTTGTGATAAATGTTCTAGCAAAGAACCAAACTCAGTTAGTCATGGATTGCAGTATATTAAATGATAAGCTGTCAGTTATTTCATATGAGATTAGAAAAGATTTATTTCATTTTTTTGCTCAAGGTTTCTTCCTGTTTCCAGCCAGGGAGTTTTTCCCTGCCACTGTCACCCTGAGCATGCCCTTGGGGGGTTCAGGCCTGGAGCTCTGTGAAGCTTTTAGACAATGCCCTTTGTAAAAAGTGCTATCCAGATAAATTTTAATTGAATTGAAGAATGAATTGTTATTGTAGTAAACGATCGGAACAGAATGACAACAGAGTGTGGTCTTTAAAACAGTTCAGCACAGCACCATTCTGTATGAAGAAAGCCACCTGCGTGGTCCTTTGGAAAAATTAATGAAGCTCACTATTGGAATATGCATTATTTGGCCTGCAATATACATTCATTTGACATAATTCATTTGCACTACGTGTTTCATGTGAAACAAAGTCTTGTCAGGAGTAACAGCACTTTCATGTCCTCATTTGTCAAATAGCACCATCTAGTGGTACTACCACACATCTATGGCGGAGTTGTCTTTGGACTTGGGATGACTGATGGATGTTATGAAGCCATGGGTCAGTGTAATGAGAACAGTTTTTAATGTTCTCATTAGAGAACTGACAAAATGTTCTCATCAGAACTGACAAAATGTAGGATCATTTCCTTCAATAAAATAAATGAGCTCTTAATCTCTTAATCAATTGAGGTTGTTGAAAATGTGTTCTAACATAATTGCGTGGTTAAACTTCAATTTGGTTTGGCTTGTGTGCTTGCTGTCAGTAAACATTCATTTTACACAGAGGGTTTCATGTTTCCACATTCTCAGCAAATGGGACCCAACTGATCTCACCCCTCAGTTGAATCAATTAAACAAATATTTGAAAAGAATAAGTTGGTTTGACCAATTGATTTTCCTGGGATGTGAATATGGGACATTTATTTTTAAGGGCATACATAGCTATTTCTGTCATAATGTGGCTTTAGGGGGGTAGTTCATCCTTCATTAGATGTAAAAAATAAAAAGTTAAATTAAGAGCAGTGGGTGCCTAATTAAGAGCAGTTGGCTGCTCATTACAATACAGAGCTCGTTACTTTGGCTGGAACAAAAGCCATCATTATTTACTGTATATTGGTCAGTGGTGTGATGTGTACATTTTGAGTCCAAATGCAATATTTTTAGAAGAAGATAATAGTGGTGTGATCTATAGATCGCAATAATGCGCTGCAGTGAGCAGCAAACAATTCTTTCATTATGTAGAACTGCTTCTTTTTTTCCCTACGGCTTTATTTGAATTAATGACAAAATGAAATAAAAGAGGTTGTTTGCCACCTTATTTTTGTTGCCATTCGTGGGGAAATTCGCACCTAAAAGTAGTGAATATTAGAGTAGAGTATATTCTCACACCCTGTTACTTGCACATTTTAAGTGGCGCAGAATATTGTGTGTTTAGAGGTGCCAGACTGCAGCCTGTAGTGAACAGATGGACCTTGCTGTGCTTTCTGTGCTGTGTTCTGTACGTGCAGCTCAGAGCGGCTGTTTGGTACCTCACAGCTGGGTCACTGGCTCTGCGGGCCCATGGTTAGCGTAGCGCACCGAGCTCCCCACACCTCTGCGGGCCCATGGTTAGCGTAGCGCACCGAGCTCCCCACACCTCTGCGGGCCCATGGTTAGCGTAGCGCACCGAGCTCCCCACACCTCTGCGGGCCCATGGTTAGCGTAGCGCACCGAGCTCCCCACACCTCTGCGGGCCCATGGTTAGCGTAGCGCACCGAGCTCCCCACACCTCTGCAGGCCCATGGTTAGCGTAGCGCACCGAGCTCCCCACACCTCTGCAGGCCCATGGTTAGCGTAGCGCACCGAGCTCCCCACACCTCTGCGGGCCCATGGTTAGCGTAGCACACCGAGCTCCCCACATCTCTGCAGGCCCATGGTTAGCGTAGCGCACCGAGCTCCCCACACCTCTGCGGGCCCATGGTTAGCGTAGCACACCGAGCTCCCCGCACCTCTGCGGGCCCATGGTTAGCGTAGCGCACCGAGCTCCCCGCACCTCTGCAGGCCCATGGTTAGCGTAGCGCACCGAGCTCCCCGCATCTCTGCAGGCCCATGGTTAGCGTAGCTCACCGAGCTCCCCACATCTCTGCAGGCCCATGGTTAGCATAGCGCACCGAGCTCCCCACACCTCTGCAGGCCCATGGTTAGCGTAGCGCACCGAGCTCCCCACACCTCTGCAGGCCCATGGTTAGCGTAGCGCACCGAGCTCCCCACACCTCTGCAGGCCATGGTTAGCGTAGCGCACCGAGCTCCCCACACCTCTGCAGGCCCATGGTTAGCGTAGCGCACCGAGCTCCCCGCACCTCTGCGGGCCCATGGTTAGCGTAGCGCACCGAGCTCCCCGCACCTCTGCAGGCCCATGGTTAGCGTAGCGCACCGAGCTCCCCGCACCTCTGCGGGCCCATGGTTAGCGTAGCGCACCGAGCTCCCCGCACCTCTGTAGGCCCATGGTTAGCGTAGCACACCGAGCTCCCCGCACCTCTGCAGGTGCACTCGGGTTCCCACAGGTACAGGCAGCCGTGTGGGCCGTACTGAGCATCGGCCTGTTTGGGAGGAAAGTAAACAAACGGACACAAATGCAGCTGGCCCGGATGTGGTTCTGAGGCCAGCTGCTGTTCTCCCAGGTCTCTCCTGGATGGCGTCCCCACGTGTAGGTGACCCGTGTGTAGGTGACCCGCGTGTAGGTGGTCTGCGTGTAGGTGACCCGTGTGTAGGTGGTCTGCGTGTAGGTGACCCGGGTGTAGGTGGTCTGCGTGTAGGTGACCCGGGTGTAGGTGGTCTGCGTGTAGGTGACCCGGGTGTAGGTGGTCTGTGTGTGGGTGACCCGTGTGTAGGTGACCCGTGTGTAGGTGGTCTGCGTGTAGGTGACCCGGGTGTAGGTGGTCTGCGTGTAGGTGACCCGGGTGTAGGTGGTCTGCGTGTAGGTGACCCGGGTGTAGGTGGTCTGCGTGTAGATGACTCGCGTGTAGGTGACTCGCGTGTAGGCGACCTGTGTGTAGGTGACCCGTGTGTAGGTGGTCTGTGTGTAGGTGACCCGTGTGTAGGTGGTCTGTGTGTAGGTGACCTGTATGTAGGTGACCCGTGTGTAGGTGACCTGCGTGTAGGTGACCCTTTTAGCGAGCTGCGGGTAAACCTGCCGTTTAGCCTGGGTGCTCGGCCCCGGTGTCAGCTGGGTGCCCGGGGCCCTGGTGCTCAGGGGGGAAGTGAATTCAGCGTAATCTAAGACGAGGAACGCGCAGGAAACCGGAGCAGCTCCTTAGCCCCGCCCCCCTGCCGCACCGTCCGGCTGCTCTCCTGGTTACCGTGACACCCGAGCGCTTAGCGACCCCGGAGGAGAATCGCCCTGCCCCCCAGGCTGTTTATTTCAGCAGCCCGCTACTGTATCAGCATTACACCGTATAATACAGCCAGCACTCTCCACTGCACTCTCCAAGGTTCAGGTTAAGATGAAGATTCAGAATCGGCTAACATCCCAACCCGAGGAGGCTTGGCTCGGGAGAGGAGCTCTACAACTCTGACTCGCGTCCATGAATCATCTGAAAGCAGCAGTGCGGATCTGGGGTTTCCCCTGCTCAGATCCTCTCCATTAGGCGCGAAAGAGGAGGACTGATCCTCGATAAGAGCGTCTACTCTGGGACTCTTTAGGAACATGGGCCCGGATTCATATGATCCAGAGCAGGCGAGACGTGCAAATCAGATTCATAAGATCCAGGGCAGGCGAGACGTGCAAATCAGATTCATACGATCCAGAGCAGGCGAGACGAGTGAATCAGATTCATACGATCTGGTGCAGGCGAGACGTGTGAATCAGATTCATACGATCTGGTGCAGGCGAGACGTGTGAATCAGATTCATACGATCCGGTGCAGGCGAGACGTGTGAATCAGATTCATACAATCCGGTGCAGGCGAGACGTGTGAATCAGATTCATACGATCTGGTGCAGGCGAGACGAGTGAAATCGAAGCGTCGGGAAGGATTATCCTATCCTCCTTTTATAGACCCCATAAGCGCTTAGAACATTCCAGAAATATCTTACATAGGATGCCAGTCTCATAATTCAACGGCTAATCTGCACACTGGTAGGGGGGAAAAATATTGGGGGTGTGTTTTATAGCTTTTGGGGCCAGATGTGCGTGATAGATCACCCGCATCATGGGGGGGGGGGGGGGGGGGGCCACACAGGACTGAGGTCTGGGTTGCCAGTTTGACAGGCACTTTCCCTTTCCTACACTCAGCCAATCTGGCATTCCTGAAGTAGCTGGCCTGCCAGTACAAACTCCGTGTGGAACCTGGAAATGGTGCCATTGCAAGCAAATAAAAAAGCCATAATTAAAAATAAGTATGTGGTTGTCACTATATGTGTGCTTCATACACTTTAAATATGTCTTTTAGGTATATTTACCGTGCAGGAATATAAACCTTTCAGGGCCTGCTGGGGGCTTTTCTGAAACTGGCTGTTTACCCCGTTCTGTTTTTGGGTTTTTCTGTCTGTGACCATTCAGAGAGCATATCGCGCCAGTCAGTCTCCCGCTCAGGCCCGATCTTCAGATTCATATTCCACACATGCAGTCAGCATAGGCAGCTGTTTTGGTCATATTTGTGTTGGACATGCTGCAGTGTCCTTCTGCTGCCCAGCCGTTATAGTCCCATTCAGAAGCAGCAGAGCTGTTATCTGCCTTATGGTACAGGCAGGCCCCTCATCCACCCTTACTGAAGGCCAATGCACAGAAAACGGCCCTTTTTGTATGTTTAATTTGAGAATTGCATGTATTCTGCCTTTTATTTCACCGTTTGGTGTATCCTTTACTGTATCATCTTCATGTTTGTTTTCTGAAAAGCAACTACAAAAAAATGCTGCAGAAAAATTGTTTATTGCTGTTAGTGTAACTGTTCATTCTTGTCGAGACAATGCAGTATGTTTTTGAAAATGTTCAGTTATTGTTCAGTAATTCCACACTCTGGAGCAGACAGGTTTTGAGCCGTTTACTGAATTCAGCGAACGTATCAACGACATTGCTATTGCCACAATACCTGTTTGAAGTTAGTTGAAAATACAGTTAGAGATTTGTTTTTAAAGTATAAATGGAATTCAGGGAATCCTTGCGATGTCTGTTTAACTGAATTAGACCATCTTTCACTCATGGTTCACACCAATACAGTTTCTGATCTATGGTTTGGAACAGTATGGTTAATGTTCTATGGTTTGGAACAGTGTGGTTTCAGATCTATGGTTTGGAACAGTGTGGTTTCAGATCTATGGTTTGGAACAGTGTGGTGTCTGATTGGTTCGGAATAGTAAAGTGCGTAACTGAATCAAAGCTGCTGTCACACAGTCATGGTTCAAGCCTTGCTGTGATGCTGCCAGGCCCGTGGGGTACATCGTGTGTCATTGTACGCCACAAGCAATCCCAAGAACCCCAAACCATCCAGCGAACCCGGCTGCCAGAACCCTTCACTATCCTCTCCAGCTACCAGCACGCCTCGGCCAGACCTGCTTCTCATTTGGAGTTACTGAAGCAGGCGTCTGCTAATGGCTGCTGTTTTCAAACTAGAACACTTAAGCTTTGGGAAAATATTAGGCCTATACCAAACAAAACAAGCCAAAAACTGGTGTGCTTAAACAATATTTCTTTAACTTAAAAAATGGTGCACAGCCTGTTTTTGTTGGATTTTCTTTCTTGACGTTCTGGTCTTAAACTACACACCATTCCATAAATATGGAGGCTCTGGCCAGCTCTGCAGCATAGTGCTCAAGTGTCTCCTGATCACTGCCACATGCTAGTGCTTCCCAGAATGCCCTGCATCCTTCCAGAGCCACACCATCTGCGATGCTTCACGTCACGGTACGGTTTTCTTCTCAGCCCTTTCTTTTAAAAAAAGCAGTTAGGCTCGGCCATTGTGTACGAGGGGGAGGGCCAGTGCCTGGTCGCCAGAAGTGTTTTTTTTCCCCTCTGAGTTGCGCCGCTCTGCCACCACACAAACCAGAGCGAGATGCTAGCGGTCTGTCGGTGCTGGAAAGCCCCTTCAGCATCCCCACCGTGAGCGTGTGTGGAAGTGCGGCTCATTGCGGCTGATTCACACACGCTAATGTGGACACAGCTCCCCTGCCCCCTCACCTTTAACGCCCAACTGAGCTCTGGAGCTTCCTGTAATCTCCCCAAAACACCAGCCGTGTGTGTGTAATCTCCCCATCACCCCAGCTGTGTGTGTGTAATCTCCCCATCACCTCAGCTGTGTGTGTGTGTGTGTGTGTAATCTCCCCAAAACACCAGCCGTGTGTGTGTAATCTCCTCATCACCCCAGCTGTGTGTGTGTGTGTGTGTGTGTGTAATCTCCCCATCACCCCAGCTGTGTGTGTGTAATCTCCTCATCACCCCAGCTGTGTGTGTGTGTGTGTGTGTGTGTAATCTCCCCATCACCCCAGCTGTGTGTGTGTAATCTCCTCATCACCCCAGCTGTGTGTGTGTGTGTGTGTGTGTGTGTGTGTGTGTGTAATCTCCCCATCACCCCAGCTGTGTGTGTGTAATCTCCTCATCACCCCAGCTGTGTGTGTGTGTGTGTAATCTCCCCATCACCCCAGCTGTGTGTGTGTAATCTCCTCATCACCCCAGCTGTGTGTGTGTGTGTGTGTGTGTGTAATCTCCCCAACTGCAAGGTGTACCTACAGTTTACTTGGAATTAACTAATTTGAAGTTAAGCAATGTCAATGTTATTTTGAGTGAATCAAAACACATACTGGACCACAGACATATTTAATGTATTTTACTGATATACAGTAAAACTACTAAAATTTATAGTAATACAGCCAAGCAGATGTGTGATCTCGCTTAGCTCAGGTAAGGGGGTCAGTGAAACAAGAAGCATTGTCAGGCCTACAGCAGGGCTGTGTCTGTGCTGGTAGGGCGCCCTCTGGAGGTGTGGAGGCCTGGTGGTAGGTAGTTGTAATCAATACTGTTTTTTACTGTTGGTTTATATTTTAATTATATGGTTGCTTTTGGTAATGCCCTGCATATGCGTGGTCATGCCAAGAAAGCATTTTTGATTTTGAATTATATTTGACTTGAATTATATTTGAAGTTGAATTTGTCTCTCTCTCCCTCTCTCTCCCTCTCCCTCTCTCTCCCTCCCTCTCTCTCTCTCTCTCTCTCCCTCCCTCCCTCAGTTTCGAGCCTTGGCGCCAATGTACTACCGCGGCTCTGCAGCAGCCATTATCGTGTATGACATCACCAAAGAGGTACGACTTCCTGCTTGTGTCCTCCCTTCCTGTGGTTGTGCAACAGTCGCACTGCACCCAGCCTGTCCCGTACAGAAATGCATTTCCTCCATAATCCCAAAGTCACACACCGTTTAAGAACATGCCATTGTTCTGTCTGGCTGGTTCAGACTGACTTAAAGCTTCAACAGTTATAGTTCTGTAATGTTCAATATTGCACTTGAATATGTTATTTGCATGAATATCTAACTTGCATTCAGACTGCGCAGTTTAGGCCTATGTGATGGCATTGCTGAATAACAGATGTTCTATGACCCAAAATAAGAGGTAAATGACCTGAGTGATGCTTATATTGCGGAATGTGATATTTATTTGCTGAAAGGAGAGTTTGTGAAAGCGCTGTTTGTGAAAGCGTTGTTTTTCTCACCGTTCTCAGTGTTTATTGCCTCTCACTGGCTGGTTTGATGGGAGTCTGGGCTCTGTTTCCCCTCTCTGTGTTTTCTATCCCCTGTACAACATCTTTGTGACAGTGTCCCTGTAAAAAGTGCTTTAGAAATAGTGTTATTTCTTGCGTTGAGTTTAAATGTACTTGGGGCTGCTGGGGGGCTTATCTGGTTAAGCCACTGTTCTCATTCCAGTGCATGAGTGTGCTCAGGATTCCCAGATCAAGACCCGTTCATGCCAGTGGCAGCTGTGGTCTCTCTCAGGAGACTGAGGGCAGTATGGATGTGCTGGATGGTCTCTCTCAGGAGGCTGAGGGCAGTATTGATGTGCTGGATGGTCTCTCTCAGGCGACTGAGGGCAGTATTGATGTGCTGGATGGTCTCTCTCAGGAGACTGAGGGCAGTATTGATGTGCTGGATGGTCTCTCAGGAGACTGAGGGCAGTATTGATGTGCTGGATGGTCTCTCTCAGGAGACTGAGGGCAGTATTGATGTGCTGGATGGTCTCTCAGGAGACTGAGGGCAGTATTGATGTGCTGGATGGTCTCTCAGGAGACTGAGGGCAGTATTGATGTGCTGGATGGTCTCTCAGGAGACTGAGGGCAGTATTGATGTGCTGGATGGTCTCTCAGGAGACTGAGGGCAGTATTGATGTGCTGGATGGTCTCAGGAGGCTGAGGGCAGTGTTGATGTGCTGGATGGTCTCTCAGGAGACTGAGGGCAGTGTTGATGTGCTGGATGGTCTCTCTCAGGAGACTGAGGGCAGTATTGATGTGCTGGATGGTCTCTCTCAGGAGACTGAGGGCAGTATTGATGTGCTGGATGGTCTCTCTCAGGAGACTGAGGGCAGTATTGATGTGCTGGATGGTCTCTCAGGAGGCTGAGGGCAGTATTGATGTGCTGGATGGTCTCTCTCAGGAGACTGAGGGCAGTATTGATGTGCTGGATGGTCTCTCTCAGGAGACTGAGGGCAGTATTGATGTGCTGGATGGTCTCTCAGGAGACTGAGGGCAGTATTGATGTGCTGGATGGTCTCTCAGGAGACTGAGGGCAGTATTGATGTGCTGGATGGTCTCTCTCAGGAGACTGAAGGCAGTATTGATGTGCTGGATGGTCTCTCAGGAGGCTGAGGGCAGTGTTGATGTGCTGGATGGTCTCTCAGGAGACTGAAGGCAGTATTGATGTGCTGGATGGTCTCTCTCAGGAGACTGAGGGCAGTATTGATGTGCTGGATGGTCTCTCTCAGGAGACTGAGGGCAGTATTGATGTGCTGGATGGTCTCTCTCAGGAGACTGAGGGCAGTATTGATGTGCTGGATGGTCTCTCTCAGGAGACTGAGGGCAGTATTGATGTGCTGGATGGTCTCTCTCAGGAGGCTGAGGGCAGTGTTGATGTGCTGGATGGTCTCTCAGGAGACTGAAGGCAGTATTGATGTGCTGGATGGTCTCTCTCAGGAATCTTTCCAGACGTTGAAGAACTGGGTGAAGGAGCTTCGTCAGCACGGGCCTCCTAACATCGTGGTGGCGATCGCAGGGAACAAGTGTGACCTCAGCGATGCCAGGTATGGCCCCGCCCCCTCCCCCGGTATGGCCCCGCCCCTTCCTCAGGTCCCTTACACACCTGGGGAAATGCTTTAAAATCCCTGCTTATTTCTCACAGTTACTGACAACAAATATACATTCTTTTTCAAGAATGTTCAGGGAAGATCTTTTCAGTGGTGCATGGTAAATATGTTTCCTTGAGCATTACTAAAAAAACCTATCACAGTACCAACATACTAGCAAAAGATTAAATAACAGACCAATTGTGAATTGGTAGACCAAATTTTGTGAATGACTAAGCTTGCTGTAGCCCCAAAACAAACTGCACATCTCTTTAAAGAATACAGCTCACCACACTCCCCTAAATCTGCACCAAAAGACTCCTCTCTGTCCTCGTTACAGATTTTTAAATGCAGAGAAAAGGCATTTGTGCTTCGGGCTTTTATGGAGTCATTCTCCAGGTTTTATCAGGCTCTCTGAGTCTGTGTGTCTTTTAAATCCAGTTTAAAGACCCGTTTTCAAACTGTTTTACCTGCATGACTGCTTTCTGTCTTTTTCCTGTCTGACTGCTTTATTTCTCTATCCTGTCTGTATGACTGCTTTATTTCTCTATCCTGTCTGTATGACTGCTTTATTTCTCTATCCAGTCTGTCTGACTGCTTTATTTCTCTATCCAGTCTGTCTGACTGCTTTATTTCTCTATCCTGTCTGTATGACTGCTTTATTTCTCTGTCCTGTCTGTATGACTGCTTTATTTCTCTATCCTGTCTGTATGACTGCTTTATTTCTCTATCCTGTCTGTATGACTGCTTTATTTCTCTATCCTGTCTGTATGACTGCTTTATTTCTCTATCCTGTCTGACTGCTTTATTTCTCTATCCTGTCTGACTGCTTTATTTCTCTATCCTGTCTGTATGACTTCTTTATGTCTCTATCCTATCTGTCCTTCCTTGCTGTATGCTGCATTGTGTTGTGGTGCAGAAAAATGCTTTCCAAGTCTTATCAGTAAATGAAATAATTGAAATGGTTTAAAAGGTCATATTAGTTGAGGGTCTGATATGAAATGATTAGTTGATGGAACTTGAGGGGCGGGGGGGAAGGGGGGGGCTGCCTCCAGTGCTCCCGTGACAGTGAACGGTGTTGCCAGATGCCGGGGATTTTGTTCCTTAACAATATTTTTTCAAAATCCCCCCATCCATCTTTGACTCCCCATACGTTACATTTATTTGGCAGACGCATTTGTCCAAAGCAACGTACGATAAGTTGCATACTGAAGGTCATTGGAACAACTAGAAAACACAGGTCCGATAAGGTGCAATGCTCGTTTTGTAATTCATAGGCATGAACACAGTGAGTCCAGTTCACACAGTAAGCATAGGCTAATACATACAACGCTTTTTCCAATTTTTCTCACAATTTGCAATCTGCGCTAAAACATCCGCTGTTAAAGACAAGCCCCTGCTCTCTCCCAAAGCCTGGACGTCAGCTGCGGCTGGTTAGCGCACCTCACTTCCTGTGCATGAGGAAGAGCTTCCTCTGCAGCTCAGCAGGACCACCTGCAGGCACCCAGCCCACCAGCATTACATTACATTACAGGCATTTAGCAGACGCTCCTATCCAGACCGGCTTACACAAGTTCTACATAGTATTTACATTGCATCCATTTATGCAGCTGAATATATACTGAAGCAATGCAGGTTTAGCACCTTGCTCAAGGGTACTACGGCGGTGTCCTATCCAGGAATCGAACCTATGACCTTTCGGTTACAAGCCCAGTTCCTTACCCACTGTGCTACACTGCCACCACACACCAGCAGGGGTCACTGCCGCGCAACGAGTCACTGCCCCCACCGCCGACCGGAGCCCTCCCTTTCCTGGTTGGTACGAGGGCCCAGCGGGGTGGCCGGCCACAGTCGGCACTGGAACGACCCCGGGTCTGAAGCCAGCCCATTGGGCTCATCCATGCGCTAGAACAGAGCTATGACCGGATGAGCCACCCAGCAACCCCCCCATTCCCCATACATCACGACTTTGGATCTTCCCTTGTGAATATTTAAAAATCCCCCTCCCAGTGGGGATTATCCCTCCCGTCTGGCAGCCCTGCTGGTGAAATGGATCCAGGGGCGCTGCACTGCTGCTGGGGATACTTTACCCTGCAGCCCGGGTGTAGGGTTACCGAACCTGCTGGAGCGCTCCCCGCCTCACACAGTGCCCCGACGCGCCCCTCCTGCCGATGCCCGTCAGCGACACAGGCAGCGCGGCGTAAAGTGGACCGCAGCTCTGCGCAGTGCGCCAGTCCCACGGGCCAGTCATCGCACCAGATACACAGAAGGATGTGCACGCTGGGTTCATGAGCTACATTAAGACACATCCGACATTCATCTGAGTAACTGTGGCCTCGGTCCTTATAGCCCTTTTATAATGGGCACAAATTGAGTCTGTGCTGAGCTTTGACTGAGAGATGTGCAGGATGGGAAGATGGGTCAGACCTCGGTCACATACTTTATTTGAAATGCTTAAACCATTAATAAAGTCATTCAGTAAATAATTCAGTAACCTGAGTTCTTGCAGACTACTGACAGTTTTTCTATCTATTTTCAGCAATGTTTAGAACAAAATTCTTACTCCAATTGTATGTTATGTTAGTAAAGTGAAAATTCTAAGAGCACTGCAGGTTTGACTCCAATCCTGGAGGGCCACAGCGTCTGCAGGTTTAACTCCAGTCCTGGAGGGTAGCAGTGTGTGCTGGTTTAACTCCAGTCCTGGAGGGCCGCAGCGTCTGCAGGTTTAACTCCAGTCCTGGAGGGCCGCAGCGTCTGCAGGTTTAACTCCAGTCCTGGAGGGTCGCAGTGTGTGCTGGTTTAACTCCAGTCCTGGAGGGTCGCAGTGTGTGCTGGTTTAACTCCAGTCCTGGAGGGCCGCAGTGTGTGCTGGTTTAACTCCAGTCCTGGAGGGTCGCAGTGTGTGCTGGTTTAACTCCAGTCCTGGAGGGCCACAGCGTCTGCAGGTTTAACTCCAGTCCTGGAGGGTCGCAGTGTGTGCTGGTTTAACTCCAGTCCTGGAGGACCACAATGTCTTCAGGTTTTTGTGGTTTCCTTTCGGTCAGCATCCAAAATTAGGCCTTGGAAACTAGGTGTGTGGAACTTCTGTACCAGCCACTGGCTTAAAGCCAGAAGATGCTATTGTCCTCCTGGTCGTAGTGTACGGTGACTGTGCCTCTTTCACGCTGTGCTCAAATCCGTCCACAGAGAAGTCTCGGAGAAGGATGCCAAGGACTATGCCGATTCTATCCATGCGATCTTCGTGGAAACCAGCGCCAAGAACGCAATTAACATCAACGAGGTCTTCATAGAGATAAGTAAGCACTGTTGGTACTGTTTTTACCAAACCGATCTGGAAGCATCCAACTGTAACATTACTGCCCCTAACCTTCACCCTCACCCTCACTTGTAACCCTAACCCTAACTGTAACCCTCACCCTAACCCTCACCCTCACCCTCACCCTGACCATTTCCCTGGGAGCTTTGGCACACGTTTAATTGAGCCTCCCTGCAGTATAGCCACTGTGCTATATTAGATGTTGCTGTGCCCTGCACGCTTGTAATGTGTGCCAGCATATCAGTTGATGTGCTAACTGGCTGCCGGGGTGAGCTTCTGGTTACATAAGAGCTCTTACTCTCACAGCAAACTGTTACTCTACCCTACGCCCCTCTAACATTACCTGACACGATCCTCACCATGATAACTTTCACAATGTAGAAACACATAGGACACTTGTTTTTTTTTTTGATTCAGGTATTTGCCCAACATGAAATTAATAAAACATAAAATTGTTCACTCCTAGTACAGCCTAGTTTTTCCACTATAACTTGTAGAATGTTGTTATTTTTATATTTGTGTAATATAAAATTAGTGAAGGATAACAGTAGTAATGGTTCGCTCTGAACAGAATGCAGGAAATGGTTCCCACACCCTGCTGTTGCTCTGGGAGACGATGTTTTACCGCGAGGTCGCATGGACGACCTTTTGACCCACGCGGTGCCTGAGGAAGACTTTTGTGTTCAAAACCTCTTCCTCCTGACAGCATGCTATAGCGCTACATTTAGGAGTGTCTGTAGCACCCCAGTGCCCCTATCGTTTACGCACCCCCCCACCCCCCCTCGGTCAGACCCATACTGTTCTTGCGTGGAGCCTTTTAGCAGCCTGACACTCAGCCTCACAGATAGTCGGTGCAGCGGCTACGGGCCCCAGGCCTGTGTCGGGAGTCCCTGGTGCTGTTTTTGGCGGTGCCGTGTCAGGCCGGTGTTTAAAGCGGCGTTCTCTCTCTCCCCCTCTGCTCACCCCAGGCCAGAGGATCCCCGTGCCGGACCCAGGAGGCGGGGCGGGGGGAAAGGGCTTCAAACTGCGTCGACAGCCCTCCGAGAGCCGCCGCACCTGCTGCTGACGACCCCCCCCCCCAAACCGCTCTCTCCGGACCCCCCCAAACCGTGAAAAGGACCACCCTCTCCGGACCCCACCATACCGTGAAAAGGACCGCCCTCTCCGGACCCCCCCAAAGTCTGCTCTCCAGACTGAAGACCTCCCCCCATAGTGTAGTCGGGGAACCCGCTACACTATGCTTCCATGTAACCACCGCCCCCCCCTTCCTGTCACAGGGTGATCATTCTTCGCCCTCCTCAGTCAGCCTCTCGTCATCGTGACACTCGAGAAAAGGTCGCGGAACCTTCTGGGCGTCCGCCATTTGGCCTGTCTCGAGCTGAGAGAGCTCACGAAGGGCGTCCCGTCCAGCTTCCGCCCCGCCCCGCCCCACGCCACCCCATGCAACCCCCCCCCCCCCGCTCTCCGGGGGTTCTCCCATTTCAGAGTGTGCTGCCCAAACTGGGGGTCTCCGATCCAATCCCACACCCACAAAATTCCTCTTTCCTTCTATTAAGCTTATAATAAGAATACAGTGCATGCAGGTCTATTCCCTGCTCAGTTACCGCTGACATCTCATAGAGACGCCTTTCCGGGTCCCGCCATTATAAGCCCGAATCTGGCTCTCTGATGGGGCTCGCCGCGTAGCCTGTGTTTCTCAACGTCCTTGCCTGTGTTTCTCAACGTCCTTGTGTCCCGCCTCTTTAAAGCAATGGCGTCTGGCTGTAATTGTGCCAAAAATCTGTCTTTGTGTAGTCCAGTACTTGTTTTCAAAGCTGCTGGTGATGAGGCGCTGATATATATGTATATTTTCCCCCCTCCCTCACCAAACTCGCCACCTTAGTGAGAAAGGGGCGGGTCTGTCGATGCGGGGGGGGGGGGAAGGCTGCTGCTTGTCTCTTGTCAGCGCATGCCACACATTTCAACTCTGCATGACCTCTGCACCAATGGTTCTCAACAGAGAGCTCAGGGCAGTAATCCTTAAACATTTGAGGTTTCTCGAGAGGGAAACTGTTGGAGATTGTTTATGATAACATTGCCTAGCACTGCTTGGTAAACGCCCACGTGTTTGTCTTTGTTTGGATGGGTCACGTCTGGGTCAGGTGCACACACGGGCTACCTGTTGGGCTGTGGGCCACGGAGTGCTGTCTGAGCTCTGCGCTTTGGAGGGAAACCGCGTACGCAAACTGCACCGCACCTCAGAGGTTTGACGGAGGCCCCAGGAGGTGGCGGCGGACCGCGTCATTCGATCTGTTACCTCGGCTCTGAGGACTGCTCCCGGTCCAAGAGCCCCAGCGACTGGTTTTGGCCTTTTTAGCGGGGCCAGCCTGGGAGGGTGCTGACAGGACTGGCAGCTGGCGCGCCCGCGGCCTGATCGTTTCTCCATTCGGCCCTCATTCCGCCTTTTAGTGCCCCGGAAAGGGGGTCGGGCTTGGGAAACCGGTGAATGAATTTGCCCGAGTGCGGTTGAGAACACAGCCAGTAAGATTTGCCTTTTGACGGAATCCATTGTCTGAAATGTTTTTAAATGCTGTTTTAGCCGTTTGTGTTTGTTGGAAATGACCCTCCTCCGATCCATCGCTTTTAAAAAAATTTTTATTGAAATTTTTACTGTTTTAGAGAATTTTTTATTTTGTGAGGTTCTGCCAGTTCTTTAATTGTCCCATAAACGTTTTTCGTCTTTCTTATTCTGTTGGCTTGCGTTTCCCAAATTGGGTTTTATCACCTGGCTTGGGTTTAAAACAAAGAAAATCTGGAAATGTAGACGTTTCAGGAAGAATAAGACCACCCTTTTCAAATCAAAGGTCTTTCTGAAAGGCAGCCGGAGTTAAACGCTGGAAAGTACCTGTGGCCCTCCTGACCCAAATGGGGGTTAGCAGACCATGGTGTCCTGGTCATGGCGACCTCGGCTCTCCATGGCGACCGCGGCTCTCCATGGCGACCGCGGCTCTCCATGGGGGTATAACGTGTACATGCGGGGTTCGGCCCTTTCTCCAGGCACCGAGCAGTGTTCTTATTCCACTGACTTCAATGGCAGCCATTAAGGCGGGTTCACATATGGAGAAATGTACATTAAAGAGAAATAAATGAGAATGATTACCTCAAATTTTCCCCAACCACACTGAAACGAAGCAGTAGAAAAAATACCCCCCCCCCCCACTCCAAACCACTGCTATGCTGTGTGAGATAAGGGAACTTCCTACACTATCCTAAGATGGTGGACCAAGGGGAAAAAGTGTACATGTGCAACTGTGAGCGAGTGTCGATATTTTTCCTTGCTTAGTGTCCCTCTGTGGCTGTCTACACTGCAGTTTATGCACTCCCCCACCCACGCCCCCCCCCCCCCAGAAGAAAGGGAATGCCACTGCTGTCAGCTGCTGTTCCTGGCCATTCTGTGAAAGAATAAACTGGGAACAGTTAAATTACTGGTTTTACACAAGAGGTTTTAACTGACTTAAAAGGGAAAAAGAAGCAGGTCTGTCCTATGAATTAGACCTTTTTTTTAACAAGATTATTGGTTCCAAACCAAACCTTGAAATACACAAACATTTCTGTGTGAGTGTGTGTGCGTGTGTGTGGTTGTGGGTGGGTGGGTGGGTGTTAAGTTACAGGAGTTGAAGGTCAAATTATGAAGTTAAGTATAGAAATTATTGATTAATTCTGGCATGAAGATGAGATGGGCTCTTGGATCAACTGCCAGTTTGTAGCTGGATCCTCCTAACTCAGAAAAACAAGCAGATTAATGAAGGAAGTGAGAAGATGTGAAAACTTTTCGAACCCACATTGAGCAGGACTCCAGGGGCTTTGTAGAGTATTGTACATTCCGGTGGGTAAAATGGCGGCCTACCTCCCCCAGCCATCCGCCACAGTCTTTGCTGAAAGTATGGTCCTCAGACCTATGCAAAGTACCGTTTTAATCGAGAGTCATCAGTATCACTGTTTTACGGATTTTTGGGTAATATTGCGGAAAGCAGACCAACCCATAAATTGTCACCCCCTCCCCCCCCAACACACACACTGTCACACACCAGTTTTGGACTGTGTCATACATTGGTATCTATGAAGTTGCTGTCTGTGGCTTTTTACGTCTTGCCAGTTTGTTTGTTTTTTTTATTCTTCTTTTTACTTTCTTTTACATATTTAAATGACAGTTAGCTGTTCTATTCTGTGGCAGTTCAGGGGTTTAGTGAAAGGGATTTTTTTCCTGAAAGAAGTGTAGCCATTTCTGTGCAATATTAATATATCCTACTTGTTATGTCTGCGCAATAGAATTACCAAAGTGTGACAGCGCTTGGCATTGTCTGCCAGGCTGATGATCCCTTCTCCCTTCCTGTACAAATTCAGAATTAATCTCCATTTACAGGCAGACTTGCTTAGGATCTCTGAGTTTCACTTCAAACTGTACAGATAATTGTGATTTGCTGGTTGTAATTTCAGATGGTGTTCTTGCCAGTAGGAAATCTCTTGCAGCTTTAGAGGGCAGAATGCCGTTCTCATTACAGTGCAATGGAAAATAAAACTCTAAAGCTCGGTACTTGCAGTTGCACTTTTTAATACTTTTCTCTTTCAATGTGGGAAGTTTTGTGTACTGTTATTTGTGTTTGGTCCCTGATATACTGAGTTAATGTGTCTTTACGGCCTTTCTTTCTCACTAGAAATTGAAATTCCTCTAGTTAAGAAACCTGATTTTAACCATGTTATAAAAATGTTTCCTTCCACCACTGTGCTTTATACCACCGCAAGTGGGTCTCGCACTGTTTGAAGAACTTCAAATTAATTTGACTCGTAGTCCTTTGTCCAGAAATTGGATTGCATGTCATTGTATTTAATCGCTGAGTCATTTTTTCCTCTTCTACTCTTAAGTCTCTGCTCAATGCAAAGTTTAAAATCTTTTTTTGAACTATAACGCAGAACAATGTTCCCGTTTCCATTCATATTTGCAGTCATAATGATAAATTGTAAGGCGACTTCACTACGTAGCAGCTGTGTAATATGTAACCGCTTCTGTCTGGTGTGACCCTGGACGGTTTCAGTTTCAGCAGATGGAACGTGACACCTGCTTGTGATTATGTAGTGATCAGTCCGCGATCGCCAGTCTTGCACGAGCGATGTTTCAGAAAATCGGCACGTCTTACTTTGGGCTGGCCCTAAGGGAGTGCTGCTGGGGCAGTAGATTTAGGTACCATGTCCATGTGCATACTTTAGAACAAGTCAACATGTATAAATATGAATCAATACTTACTATTCCTTCAGATGGTGTGCTGTATTACTCTGTTATTTACTTTTATTAGTTTGCATTGCAGAAGCACCACCACTGGCATATAACTGAGGAGTAATTCCACCTTTAAACCTTGTCATTAATCGGCTTTAATGTTTTCCCATTTCATAATGATTGTATACAACAGAAAGCTTGAAACAACTTGTTCACTGTGTATTTCTGAATGTGCAAAAGGGAAACACCAAGCTATTTACTAATAAAAGTTTTTAAAAAATCATTCCCATAACCATGCCTGCTGAGCATTGTTAACTTTAGTGTTTCTTTGGCTGGTTATGCTGAGATGGCCCAATGCTCTTCTGACCGGGGCGGATCCGATTAAGAGGCAGAGTGGTCAATGAAAGCAAGATCTCCATGGCTATATATACACGTGTGGAACTGCAGGTATGCGTATCCAAGTCCTCCCAGCTCAGAGGATTGAGCCCTGCACTTTAAATAGAGCTGAGAAATGGCAGAACCTCCATTGGCCCGATCTCTCAGCTCTCAGGAGAACTTTACATTTCGATCAGACAGAACCTCCAGCGGCCCGATCTCTCAGCACTCAGGAGAACTTTACGTTTCGATCAGACAGAACCTCCAGCGGCCCAATCTTTCAGCTCTCAGGAGAACTTTACGTTTCGATCAGACAGGACCTCCAGCGGCCCGATCTCTCAGCACTCAGGAGAACTTTACGTTTCGATCAGACAGAACCTCCAGCGGCCCAATCTTTCAGCTCTCAGGAGAACTTTACGTTTCGATCAGACAGAACCTCCAGCGGCCCAATCTCTCAGTACTCAGGAGAACTTCACGTTTCAGAAAGGTTGGGATGAGACCTTGAGAAGCTGCTGCCTCTCTGTTCAGGCAATGGAGGTGCTATTGAGAACCACAGACCCTGTCTCACCAGACAATGTGAACGACTTTATGCTTTACAAACATGGTGGAACAACTACCTCTGGAACCATGCTTTAATGTTACTTTTTGGTTTTTAAAACTGCTAAAAATAATAATGCGCTAAGCAAGATGTGGCCAATTCTTTTCCACTTTCTGATTGGGTCATGTTTGCATCATGTAAATCCCATGTACTCACCCTTGTATCGTAAATACAAACAATTAATGCAACTTTGCATTTTAAGATTTTATAAATAAGGCTTTGTGCCATGGCAAATTTTCAACTGCTTCTGGACTAGTTTAAAGCCCCGATTCTCATTAATACTTGTAAATTACTCATTTGGAATTGTTGAGGACTAGACAGAGTTTGCAGGAATACCTTTTTCCAGCACATGACTAGAAATGCTTTCACAGAAATCTCAAAGTGCTTTGTACAGATTCATTTGTTATGTAAAACAAGTGCATTAATGATACGTGCATACGTTAAGATGTACAGCTGAGGCCAAATGTTTACATACACTTAGGCTAAAGATATTCAAACTCAGTTTTTCACAACTCCGCACATTTCATGTTACCATACATTTCTTTTGGCAAGTGAATTAGGACATCTACTTTGTTCACATCAGGGGTAGTTTTAAAATAATTGATTAGAGACAGATTTATTTCATCTTTAATTCACTATATCAGAATTCCAGTAGGTCAAAAGTTTACATACACCAAGTTGAATGTCTCTTCAAACAGTCTGGAAGATTCCAGAAATTGATGTAATGACTTCTTAGAAGCTTCTGATTGGCCAATTTTCATAATTAGGAGTTAATTGGCACCTGTGGCTGTATTTAAGAGCCTACCTTTAAAGCCACTGCCTTTTTGCTCTTGATACCATGGGAAAATCCAAGCAACTCAGAAAAAAAGATTGTGAACCTCCAGAAGTCCAGTTCCTCCTTAGGAGAAATTTCCAAGCAACGTTAGGTTCCACAAGCATCTGTACAAACAATTGTATGCATATATAAAAATCTTGGGACCACACAGACACTGCATCGTTCAGGAAGGAGGCACAAATTAACTTCCAGGGCCGAACAAACTTTGGTCCGAAGGGTTCAACTGAACCCCAAGACAACAACAAAGGAACTGGTGAAGAAGTTGGAGGCATCAGGTACCAAAGTATCTACATCCACCATTAAGAGAATCCTACATCACCATGGCCTGAAAGGCTGTCATGCAAGGAAGAACCCCTACTCCAAGACTGGCATAAAAACCCAGAATGAAGTTTGCAGGTGATCACCAGGACGAAGACCAAACCTTTTGGAGGAGTGTTCTCTGGTCAGATGAAACAAAAATTGAACCGTTTGGCCATAATGATCAGCGCTATGTATGGAGGAAAAAGGGTGAGGCTTTTAATCCGAAAAACACCATCTCAACTGTGAAGCAGGGGGGTTGCAGCATCGTGTTGTGGGGGTGTTTTGCTGGAAAAGGGACTGGTGCACTTCAGAAAATAGCAGCATGAGGAAGGAGGATTATCTAGAAATACTGAAGCAACACCTCAGGATATCAGCTAGAAAGTTAAATCTTGGTCGCAACTGGTTCTTCCAGCAGGACAGTGATCCTAAGCATACCTCCAAAGTTGTAACAAAATGGCTTAAAGACAACAAAGTGAAAGTTTTGGAGTGGCCATCACAAAGCCCTGACCTAAATCCCATAGAAATTTTGTGGACTGAACTGAGAAAGCGTGTCCGGGCAAGGAGGCCCACAAACCTGACTGAGTTACACCAGTTCTGTCAGGAGGAATGGACAAAAATTCCAGCAAAGTATTGTGAGAAGCTTGTGGAAGGCTACCCCAAGCGTTTGATTCAAGGTAAGCAATTAAAAGGCAATGCCACCAAATACCAACAAAATGTATGTAAACTTTCGACCCACTGAAAATCTGATATAGTACATAAAAGCTGAACTAAATCTGTTTTAACTATTATTTTGAAATGACCTCTTATGGAAATAAAGTAGATACCCTAATTGACTTAACTCAGGAAATGTTTGGTAACATAAAATGTGTGGAGTTGTGAAAAATTGAGTTTGAATGTCTTTAGCCGAGGTGTATGTAAACTTTTGGCCTCAAATGTAATATATTCGCCCATACGTGCATATACATAGCCTCTTGCAACTTTGCAAATCACAGGATTTGCAATACCAGACGAATGGCTGAATTGGTAATGGATGAGTTTTTACGCGAGGACGATGAGCAGTAGCATTAACAAACCAACAAGAAGGACGGAGGTGGTGGGTATGGGTGACTGATGGACACACCTTGTGCCCTACGCCTCTGTACAAACCCCCCGCTGTCTCCCCGCAAATCTTCTCTCACCTCGCCCCTCGTTCAGTGGTTAATGCGGAGTCGTGACGTCATCTGAGCCTCTCTCTCACCTCCTTCCTGCTGCATCATCACAGCCGCTCGTAGCCCGGAGTCGCCCTGTTATTTGCAGTGACCAGGAGACGGAATAATCAGAGCCAATTACCATAATAACAACCGTAACATTCATACCAACATCATCGCAGCGACAGAAACCCCATTACGGCAGAAATTACGCTCGGAAACCGCTGGGAGATGGCCAGGCAAGAACAGGTCCTGCTTCTAGAGCCACAGCACGAACTGAAATTCCGAGGTAAGAGGGGAGGGCCCTTCATTCCGTCTGAGCTGCGAGTGCACCGAGCCCAGCTAGCCACCAAATGTGCACCGAAACTAGGGAGGGAGGGGGGCTTAGGTGGCAGCCATATTTCGACATTGGGATGAGGGGGGGTGGGGGGGTCGGCCATGGTAAATGAATGAGGAGGGATCGTAGCGGAAGTTAGTGTGCCTTTCACATTAAACGAAATACAAAGGAGATCAGTGTTTCATGGGTATTTGACAGCTTATCTGTGGGCCAGCTAGCTAGCCAGCCTGGAGCTAGGCCCAGTCATTCGTGCACTGTTGTGATTGACTGGCTTAGCTATTTGCTTAACCTAGCTATGCCGATGCCTATGCCCGTTTAGTTAGAACTAGGCTTAGTAAATTAAATTAAGCATGATCATGGATTTTTAGACATTTTTATGTATGTAATTTCATGACTGAATCGAACGCATATAGCTCAGGCTGGCTTGATAACTAGTTCTACGCATTTTAACCTTGCTGCTGCATTGGCTAATTCCACGGATCCTGAAAGCGTAGTGGCGCTATTGCAAAATACTTGGCGGAGAAAGATGTCTAAACAAAATATGACTGCCAATAGCTGGCTTTCTACTATATGTTGTCAGCAAGATATTTGCATGGGCGACAAAATGAATTGTTACTTGGGAAATGGGTGGAGGACAACCAGCCAGGGACGTCATTAGCTACCTGGGATGGGTTATTCAGCGAGCCATGCAGTAACACGGTACCACACATGACTGCCTTAGTTTCCATGCCCAGCATTTAGTGCATGTAACTACCGCATACCTACCGTTGGCGTTAACTGCATTGCCATTGTCTGCTAGCTAGTTAGCGAACTCGCAAAAGGCTTGGTTTTGAAACTGTCAGCGACATAGAGTAGTCGACTAACTGACATTAATGTTGACAGATTGCACTACTTGGATGCATTAGTGAAGTTCAAGTTCGCTAGGCAGCTACTAATTTATATCTTGCTTTCGAGTGTATAACTAATGCGTGATCATAATTTCATTTGCCATTTTATATGCGGTAACAGTCCGTAACGTTGTGGTGTTCCGTGCTTACGTAGTTGGTTTACTGTTAGATTTGTCCATGCCCAAATGCCTCTCTAAAATGGATTTAGAGCAATCCCATCTAACTAACAAATTAATGTAAACAACAACAATAAGCAAGTTGGATAACATAACTACCTCTATTATTATTTTGTCGGACAACCACCTTCCTAAAAAAATGACACTCCTGTCTGACTAAAACATCTGTGCGGGAGTCTGCTGAAGTTTCCTGACAGTTTATGACTGTTAGCAAGCACGCAGCCATGCGAGCTATGCTGGAGTTTGCAGGTCCCATCCTGGTGTAAGTTAAATGCAACGTAATGTTATATATATTCATACACTGCTTTTGAAGCATGCACGAGTCTGGCCCTGTATACTGAAATGCATCACTAAACTGTTTAAGTGTCTTCAAAGTGGGTCCAAATGGTATCAGGTATTTCTCCCCTTTGTCATTTCAACAAAGTTCCGACAGCTGCTTTCCTTTCTGTAAAACATACAGACATACCTCTTACTGGGACCCCAGAATTAGTATTCTTGTTGGGCTCAGTGGAGCTTGGCTGAATGACTGATGTTTAGGAACAGTTGTCTAGTTGGCACCCAGTTCAGCAAACTGTCTGTGTGCCATGGTCTAGTGTCGCCACAGCCACCATATTACAGTCACTGAAAGTCTGAAATATTAATATAGACCTTAGCATCCTTTGCACCATAATAAAGACTGGCTTATGCAAACATTTCTACAGGGGGAGTCACAATTATGCAGTATGACAGACTATATTCCATATCAAGTATACATTGATAGTTTGTAAAAAGTAAAAATAAAATGAATACATGTAACAAAATAACCTGTCGCATACAGCCTTGTAGACTGCGATATTTTTTTACTGGTGTATTATAGAATCCCTGGCTATCAATCTGTTTCATACCACCCATTCCGTTTCTATACTTAGTTTCTAATAATGCAATACACAATAGGAACTATTCCTCAAAATGAAAGCTAATGCAGGCCTTACAGTTAATGCTGTGTCACTGTCTTTAAGGAGCACACTTTTACATGGGAATATCAAGCATATTTGTTTTTAGAAAACCTCTTAATTTGGCCGCTGCCCACTTCCACCCTTCAAAGCATATGCGCAGGATGCAATATTTTCCGCTTGGAATTCAGCCTAAGTCACTTTCAGGAAGTGGTGTAACCTTTGCAAGGGTTGTTATGGAAACCCTCGGACATTCACCAGGGTGTTGGGGTCGGCGTTCTTCAGGGCAGCTGTGCCAATCTTCGGTTAAAGGCACAGGACGGGTGTCACCATGGTCACTGCAAGGTGAAACTATATCTAGGATATTCATTGCTTTCAGTATATCCTGTTCGCTTTTGGCACCATATCATCCTCAATGCACGTTTGATTCCCCTACAGCTATTTGAACGACCTGCATCTCCTCCGGGCGGCTTGGCTCTGGGTCGCATCGATCAGGAGCCAGCTGCACTTTGACTAGCGTCTCCGGTGAAGTCGTGGCAGCGCATAGCGCGTGCTGCTGGGGGCCGAATCGTAAACCCGACTGAGCAGTTTGATTGGCTGCTGCCACTCTGCCGTACGGCATGCTAAGCTTTTCACAGCGCACACAATGCGGGGCAGTCCTCTGTTCCGTTTCCTCTACCGTTCATTGTGTTTCTTTCGAACGCAACCATGACTTCTGTCACTTCGTTCAGTGATAAAACATGATACTCACAGCGAATACAGAAGCGGTCTCCTCGCGAGTGAGTAATTGAATTCCAGCCTGAAGCAACCCGTTTATAACGCCATTTTTCATGTGTGGGGCAGTTTCTGCTGTCATTGCGATAGTGAATCTTATGGGATGTTATGTCTCCTAAAGGAGCAGTCTGCTACATCGTTGTGAATCGGCCTATATATAGAACAGACATAAATTGGAGCTCTTCTATTGAGTGGGTGGGCTCTGACAGCTGATCCCGGACAAAGTGTCTTTTGCTGAATGTAGTTTTGCGCGTTTAGCGACGGGCCTCTGGCGGAAGTATCCTAAGAGCTCCAAGTTTGTTTTTGAAGAAATTATTAAAGCTCTTAAATATACTAGCCTGCCCTTCAGTTGGGGGGTTGCTATCACTGTCATCGGTCCCCCCTTTAATACAAATTGTTTCCCTCCCAACGGGGTCCTCAAAGATCCACAGAATCCTTGACAAATTGCGGTGCCAAAGTAGCCATCACAGCACCTTGTGAATCTGATGCTAAAGGCATACATACCGCGTTTGGGGGTTTTTGTGAGCAAAAATGTTCTGTTGGTACAGGGAACCCAAAAGTGTTCCGGAAGATGCCGTGGGACGGAGGCTAATAATTTAGGAAAAGCGGACGCTGTGCTCTTTGAGCTATTTTTTGTCGTGTTATGTCCAGCCTGCAGTATCGATTAATGCGCTGCTATCCTCGGAGCTTAATGGAATTGATGGACAGACAAAGCGATGCGATTTGGCCTGCAGGAAACATGCTTTCTAATTAGGTGTGCCTTAATTCCATCTGCTGTTCTTTTTATGAAGGCTGAGGGATGTTCTGGCCTTGACTTTTGTTATTTTATTTACCTTCACAGTTGTAAACAACCAGAACCAGTTATTTGTCTCTCTCCATTGAGCATACGTATTACTCTCAATACGACCATATCTGTGTTACTGGAGAAAAAATAAAATATCTACACAGAAGATGGACGATGGACAGTTCAATACAGCATCATTGTTGTGTTATTGTGTTGTGCTTGCATATTAACCATTTTAATATGCAATCAGTGTTGTGTCACTGTTGTGCAGCATATTGACCATTTTAATACTGCATCAGTGTTGTGTCACTGTGTTGTGCTTGTGGTATAAAGTGATAGCGGTCATAGGCAGTAGTGGTATAAAGTGCTAGCGGTCATAAGCAGTAGTGGTATAAAGTGGCAGCGGTCATAAGCAGTAGTGGTATAAAGTGCTAGCGGTCATAGGCAGTAGTGGTATAAAGTGGCAGCGGTCATAAGCAGTAGTGGTATAAAGTGGCAGCGGTCATAAGCAGTAGTGGTATAAAGTGCTAGCGGTCATAAGCAGTAGTGGTATAAAGTGCTAGCGGTCATAAGCAGTAGTGGTATAAAGTGGCAGCGGTCATAGGCAGTAGTGGTATAAAGTGGCAGCGGTCATAAGCAGTAGTGGTATAAAGTGGCAGCGGTCATAAGCAGTAGTGGTATAAAGTGCTAGCGGTCATAAGCAGTAGTGGTATAAAGTGCTAGCGGTCATAAGCAGTAGTGGTATAAAGTGGCAGCGGTCATAAGCAGTAGTGGTATAAAGTGCTAGCGGTCATAGGCAGTAGTGGTATAAAGTGGCAGCGGTCATAAGCAGTAGTGGTATAAAGTGGCAGCGGTCATAAGCAGTAGTGGTATAAAGTGCTAGCGGTCATAAGCAGTAGTGGTATAAAGTGGCAGCGGTCATAAGCAGTAGTGGTATAAAGTGATAGCGGTCATAAGCAGTAGTGGTATAAAGTGGCAGCGGTCATAGGCAGTAGTGGTATAAAGTGGCAGCGGCCATAGGCAGCAGTGGTATAAAGTGGCAGCGGTCATAAGCAGTAGTGGTATAAAGTGACAGCGGTCATAAGCAGTAGTGGTATAAAGTGCTAGCGGTCATAAGCAGTAGTGGTATAAAGTGGCAGCGGTCATAAGCAGTAGTGGTATAAAGTGGCAGCGGTCATAAGCAGTAGTGGTATAAAGTGCTAGCGGTCATAGGCAGTAGTGGTATAAAGTGGCAGCGGTCATAAGCAGTAGTGGTATAAAGTGACAGCGGTCATAGGCAGTAGTGGTATAAAGTGGCAGCGGTCATAAGCAGTAGTGGTATAAAGTGGCAGCGGTCATAGGCAGTAGTGGTATAAAGCGCTAGCAGCAGCCGGTGTTCTCTGACAGTGCCCTTTAATTATTTAATTGGTCTCCCAGAATAAAAGGAGT
The DNA here is from genome assembly GCA_039654925.1 of Anguilla pacifica. Lineage (NCBI taxonomy): Eukaryota > Metazoa > Chordata > Actinopteri > Anguilliformes > Anguillidae > Anguilla > Anguilla pacifica. The sequence continues at coordinate 5,821,997 of CM077296.1, forward strand.
CCTGTTCTCCAGACCGGTCGAGGCGTGGCGCATGGTTGCCTCTGTGACAGCAGGTGCAGGTCACCCCAGAAAAGCTCCACGTCTGTACTCCACAGTTTTAGATTTGTAATCAGACAGTTCACACATGGTTAAAGTGCAGACTGTCAGCTTTTATTAAAGGGTTTTTTTATACACTTTGGTTTCTCCCTGTAGAAATTACAGCACTTTTAATACATAGTCCCCCCATTTCTGGACACCGTAATGTTGGGGACAAATGGCTTCACAGGCGTTTGTGATTAGATTGCTTCCTTGCGGCAGGTACAAGACAGCTGGCCGTATCTGGTCTTGATTCGAGCTTTTGATTGCGTTTGGAGTCTGTTATTGGTGTTTGTGAACATGAGGACCAGAGTTTTGCCAGTCAAGGAAGCCTGAGAAGTAATGAGGCTGAGAAATAAGGGGCAGACATGTTTCGGCCTAAGCCGTCCTCAGTGTCTTGAAGTTCTTCTGACAAACAGGAAATATAAAACCAGAATAAACATGACATCATAATAGCCAATTATATATGTAAATGAGCTTCTAAATGATTGAATAATTATATAATCAATAATGACCAAAACCTGTCTTAGGCCAATGTGTATGACAAGAAGGCTAGGCAGGCTAATAAGAAAAACACCAGTTGCAGCAACAAATTGTTTTGAATAGGATACACACATATACACACATATAAATACATACACATATATATATACACACATATACTAAGTTAGAGGCATCCATCTCCTAATTCAAAAACAGATACATGAAATGAAATGTAAGATCCGCAAAAACAGTGTTTAATTAATGATGGTTCAGACATTAGTCCATGCAAACCCCTGCAGGCCAAAGACAACGAGGGGATCTATAAAAAAATCACGATAACTCAAAATCCTCATTCATCCCCGAACACCTTGTATCTAAAGCAGCGTTTGCACTGTATGTTTATGTTCTAAAAAGTGTCTTGCAGCTGGCGAATTCACATCTCCCCTTCTAATTGCGCTTTTGTGCTCACTTATGCGGGTTTTAAGGGGCCTTGTGGTCTGACCCACGTAGCCCCGTCCACAAGGACAAAGTAAAAGATAAATTAAATTGTTTGTGTTGCATGTTATGCGTTGTTTGATTTCAAACTTCTTCCCAGTTTGGGGATGAGTCAAACAATCTGTTTTTACCAAATTGTTGCACGACACACAGTTGTGACACGGAAAACAACCCAGTGGTATCGGGGAGTATGGTGATCTAGGTTTGTAGTGGTCGGCACGGACCAATCTGTCACCAAGGTTACGACCTCTGTAATGAGAAAATAGAGGAGGATCAACAAAAACATCTTTAAGTTGAGGATCTGTTGACAGAATGTGCCAACGTTGCCGTATAATGGATTTGATGGCAGAACTTTGCAAACCATATGTAGAGGGAAATATTTTTACTTTGAGCGCATGGGTTGGTGATTCTTTTTTTGAGAAATAAGAGGGGGGGGGGGAAAAAGTCAGAGACATAGGCCAAACCTTAGGTTTATGAAAATCAACTGTTTTGGCACATCAATAAGCAGAAAGAGCATTAGTGAGCTCAGTAATCGCAAAGGGCCTGGCAGTCTAAGAAGGATCTCTATCGGTGATGACTGAAGAATTCTCACCATACTGAAGGAAATCCCCCGAACACCCGTTCAACAGGTCAGAAGCACTCCTCAGGAGGCAGGCGTGGATGTGTCAGTGTCTACTGTTCGCAGAAGATTTTGCCTTTGTCCCAAACATTATGGGGCTCACTGTATAAAAATATATAAGGACTGCAATGGCTAGGTTATTTAATAGGGTTCTCTAACTGCAGTCAGCCTTGGGCCTAAGATCATTCTAGAAACGTCATAATGGAATCTTTGGCCCCAGGCTAAGCTTTGTTTTACACCTGAGTTCTCAAAAGTGTGAGAGCACCAGCCTTAGACGGCCCGAGACTGATTTAGCGCTGCTCCAGAGCAAGGTAGACGTCGAGTTCCTGGTGTGAGCTTTCAAAACGGTTCAGAGAATATCCGAGCCTGCTGGATAGCCCTGGGGTTAAGTACGGTAGTGTTGTAAACGTGATGGGAACCAGCCCAGGACTGCGGTCAGGCAGTTAAGATAAGTAAGTGTGAAAGCCCAATACATTTTTAAAATGTTGCGTTTTGTTGCTGTAGTAAATGCAAGGTATTACTTCTGGATAATAAAGAGCACAAACCTGCTAATTTGTTCACTCCGGTTTTAATTTTAATCTAATCCTGTTGTTGATTAGATCCTTATTGACACACAGCTGAGGATTAATCCTGTCTGCTTTGCCCCCCCTGCCATTCTAAATTCCTGAAAGAGTAGTTTCTTAGTTTGGTTATGCATGCTCCTGAAGACCTGAATCAGTTTGTTATAGAAAGACATGGGACTTGACCTACCACTAAAGGTCCTTATGAAATGGAACTCTGGATGGTGTAGTCTAATTTAAAAGGCATGCCCAGTGTTTTAAGGGAAGACTGAAGATCAACTGAAATTTATCTTTCTCAAACATCATTTTAAACTCATTTTAACACAAACTGTCACTTGGTACATTAGGAAATAAATGAATATTAGGCAAGGTTTTCCTTCATTATGTGTAGCCTACATCTTGATAGTATGATAACAGAACTTTGAAAAATATAACAGATTTAAAAGTTTCCTGTGTTACACTACAATAATATATTATGAGCAGAACAGTTGGTATTATAACACACTGCCGTAAATAATACATTTTGCATTAGTTAAAATGCTCCCAGCTGGTGCATTGCTTACACAAGGGCTGCCCATCCCTGTTCCTGGAGATCTACCATCCTGTAGATTTTAATTTCAACCCCAGTTTGGCACACCTGAATGCGATCTCTTGCTGTTGAATGAGGTGTGCTTTGTCAGGGTAGATCTCCAGGAACAGGGCTGAGCAGCCATGATTTATGCAAACTACAAGCACGATGTGTGGAAAGATCAGAGCATTAATTTTCCAGCATGTAAAGTAATTAAATGCTTTGAATTTTTATAAATGATTATGAATGAAACGGCTTACATCAGTGGAATGGGGTTCCAGGTTTTTCAAGGTCTGCATTTAGAAACGTAAACAAGAAGTCCAAAACCTGCATATAAAACATAAAACTACAATTAGATTTTTGGCTTTGTTTTATGCAATGCATATAAATTTCAGAGTCATCAGAGTTAATCTTTTCCTGCACAAACTAATTTTGACCTCAGTGAGTTTGTCTTGGAAAAGATCAACACTGATAATTTTTATTTTTTTTATTTTTTGCTTTTTTTTGTTTTGTTTCAAAAATATAAAGCAGTTATGAAATAGCCCTACAAAACAATCGTACATATATTTTCAGTTGGAGGAGAATTTAATGGGAGCTGATACAAAACTTGAAAATCCTTTTTTTGAGCTGTGAATGGAAGTATTTTTTTGGGTGAAGTCTGTTGTATTAACAGTACGCAGGAATGTTATTGTGTTTTTAAAATGCAAATCTCTTTCCTCTACAAATCCATTCCAGAAGGATTAGTTTACCACACCCCCAACTTTCAACATCCAAAGGGGCCTAAAATTAAAGCCAGGCTTTACTTCCAGTTAGTTTACTGACTGGAAAAAAATGAAAAAATATGACAATTCAGTTCACCCTTGTCATTTTGGGTCTCACATGACTGGCTTAAACATGATCTTAGTCAAATGTGCTCTGCACCAATGAATTTTAATAATGGCCAAGATTCCATTTGAGAATTGTGATCAAACAATCCACATGTGGTTAAAGTGCAGATTCTCAACCTTTAGTAAAGGGTATAATGTTTGGGACAGTAGGCTTATAAGGTATTTCTGATTAGTCAGGTGTGTTCAATTGTTTCCTTTGTGCAAGTATAAGACTGCTTTCATTATCTAGTCTGGGTTCTAGGCTTTTGATTGCCTTTGGAGTCTGTAATTGGCATTTGTCAACCAGGGCCAGACTTGTGCCAATGAAAGTCAAGGAAGCCAGTACAAAGCCAGTATAAGAAATAAGAACAAATCAGGCAGAGACATTGGCCAAACCTTAGGCTTACCAAAACCAGCTATTTGGAACATCATTAAGAAAGATTGCGCTGATAAGCTCAGTAATTGCAAAGGGCCTGGTAGGCTAAGGAAGACCTCTACAGTTCATAACCAAAGAATTCTCACCTTAATGAAGAAAAACACATGCTTGTAACCATCTTTAGGAGGCAGGTGTGGATGTGTCAGGATCTACTGTCGCAGAAGACTTCACAAACAGAACTACAGAGGCTACACTGCAAGATGCAAACCACTAGTTAACCACAAAATATGATGGCCAAGTTAGTTTGCTAAGTAGTACCAAAAAGAGCCTGCAGAGTTATGGAAAAAGGTATTGTGGATAGATGAGACCAAGATTCACTTGCATCATAGTGATGGCCAGAGCAAATTGTGGAGCCCCAAAGGAGCTGCCCAAGATCCAAAGAGCCCCCCCCCCCCCATCTGTGAAACATGGTGGTGGGGTGTTATGGTTTGGTCATGTATGGTTGCCACAGGTACTGGCTCACCTGTCTTCACTGATGATGTAACTGCTGATAGCAGCAGAAGAAGAATGAATTCTGAAGTGTACAGAACCATTTCATCTGCTCTGTTTCAAGCAAATGCTGCCAAGCTCTTTGGATGATTCTTCAAGACAATGGTCCCAAACACACAGCTAATGTAACAAAGGAGTTTTTCAAACCCAAAAATAAGAAAATCCATTACTGGCCATGCCATTCACCTGATCTAAATTGATAAAAATATTTTTTGAAGTGCTGTAATTTCTACATGGTGAACCCAAGGTGTATTAAGAATCTGAGAAACAAAACAAATCAAGAAAACCATTCCTTTGTGGAGCTCACTCCAGTTTGCCAGCAGGGTGTAAGAGGTAGAATTTAGGTTTTGGATGAATTATTTCTCCATCTGAGTAAAATCGAATACGTGTAATCCATGATTCTGCATTAATGCAACAACTGAAAATTATAATTGGTTATAATTGGCATCCAATAAATCACATTTTGAGTTAAAACAGGTGGAAGCTCGGTATACTTCGGCGTTAAAGGCAGCTCAAAGGGAGACCAGGACTCTGCAGAAGACGTTTAAAAAAAAAAAAAAAAAAAAATCCTGATCACACATTTCTGTCAGCCGGATCTAGGTGACGCTGTGAATGGTAGTGACAGCCGTTCCTCTCTCTATTTGCCACTGTGACTGGGCACACCATGAGATGGGAGCAAGATTTCTTAAAATTATCTGTGCACGTTCACCGTTTTAATCCGCTATGGTCCCTGCAGCGTTTTATCAGACCCATACACGCACTGCTCAGAATTGGAAATGCAGCGCCGGTGGAAGTCGTGCGAGGTGAATTCGGAGCCCAGCGCGTGCCGATCGCGACCGCACCAACGGTAACTTTCCCTCATTTGATCCCGCGGAGTTGCGTTTCTATGGTACGGTCGCCTCCATTAGCTTGATCCTAATAGCACTTAGTCTGTATCCCCCAAACGCGGTTTACTTCATTCTCGCTTTTTATTAGCGGGACCATGTGAGCCTAGTATTGTTTCTCGGCGCTTGGACGCGGTGGTTCTCGGGGCAGGTTGTTGTAATTTCGTAATTAGAGTAACTGTTGTTACCGCCTCCCAAAGCTCGCCGCCTCTTATCTGTGTTGTGAGATGGTGATGAGGCTCAAAACATAGCCTCCATCTTTCTCATGGCTTTATGTGCCGACCCCGCGACACCCGGTTCGTTTAATTGGGTAATCACTTATTCACAGCACCTTGTACGGGCTCCACACAACAGTCATAATGTCAGCGTTAGGCCTAATTCAACCGACCTTTTTCAGCGATTTTCCCCCACTGTTTTGGAAGCATTCAATTTCCTGTTTTTCCTCAATTTTACGGTTAACCCAGCCTTCCCCGTTTTTTCCTCAGGTCCGTTTACAGATGTCGTCACTACCACCCTGAAGCTTGCCAACCCAACCGACAGGAATGTGTGTTTTAAAGTCAAGACGACCGCGCCGCGCCGGTACTGTGTTCGGCCAAACAGCGGCGTCATCGATGCAGGAACTTCAATCAATGTCTCCGGTAGGTCAGACTGTCTTCTGGGGGGATTTGGGTTGGGGACTTAACTTTTTTTTTTATTTTATTTTTTTAAGTTGTAGTCTGCTAGTGTTTCATTAATGTCACCTCTTTATTCACTGGTCTGGAAATGCTGTTAGCTAGTATTAATAGCTCACATTAATCAGTTTAGTCTATTTCTGTGTCTCCAATATTCAAAATCATAGAGTCACCCTGGATAAGAGTATCTGCTAAATTAATGTAATCTATAAATAACGTAATATCGCATCCGCGGCTTCAGCATGATTTGGACATTGTTTGATTTGTTTGGTCGAGCATTGATCGGACGTTTCTGTAATACAAAGTCATAAACCTCCAAAATAAGCACTTCAGTGCTTGGAAATTAAATTATGACTTTCAAATGGCAATTAAATTAGGGACTAACCACAGGTGATATTCTCTTGTGAGTTAAACAGTCATGGAAAAAATACCTTGATTAGATTAGATATGACTAATCTTCTGTTAGCTAGTGCTGTTCCCCAAATATGTTGAATGGAAACACTGCGGGCCTCTCACTGGACAAAATATAGAGGCATAAGTCAGATATTAGTGCAGGTATGCGATCAGTTAGGATTCTTCCTGATTCATGAGGAAATACTGATGCTCAGACTAATGGTCTCAACTTGAGGCAGTCAGCTGAGGTATGTCATAAGCACACACAGCAAGATCTCTCGCATGCTGCAACTGCTCACAGCAGGAGAGGATGTTCAGTGATAAAGCCAAACACCAGCAGTCCCAGAGACATGTAGAGAATGGGTATCAATAAAATAAAATCAGTATTTCCTGATTCATCAGCAAAAATCAAGAATGATCGCAAGGTTGAAATGAAAATACTGGGCGGCACCTGCTGGCCCCTCCTGGGAACTGTGGCCCCTGCTGGCCCCTCCTGGGGACTGTGGCCCCTGCTGGCCCCTCCTGGGGACTGTGGCCCCTGCTGGCTCCTCCTGGGGACTGTGGCCCCTGCTGGCTCCTCCTGGGGACTGTGGCCCCTGCTGGCTCCTCCTGGGGACTGTGGCCCCTGCTGGCTCCTCCTGCGGACTGTGGCCCCTGCTGACAGCGAGCGGAGGGGCCTGCATGTCTCTGCTGCGCTCTGAGTCTGATCCGGGAGGGAGGTGGGTGGGGGGGTGGGGGGGGGAGGCGATGGGCGGGGGGGGATCTTGTTTCCTGGCTCGGCCCCTGAGTGCCGTCCGCTGCCTGCGACTCGTCTTGCATCGCTGGGGTCTGGTGTCTGGCGGCTCTCCGGAGGGCTGGACTGGAAACTGCCAGAGGGTGTCAGACCTCCCCGGGTCTCTACACAACACATGCAGCAGCCATATACGTCAAATGCAGAATGGTCTAGACTTCACCTTCCAGCAAAGGCTTTGCTGCAGGGCTGGCCCGTATTAATCACAGTCTTGTGTGGGGAACAGTGTTAACTGAAGATGCACAGCTTTCTGGGTGCTTAGATCGGAAGTTAGCTCTGAAATTAAAAAGTGGGGAAAAAAAGTTTTTTGTGTCCTCAGAACATTGTGTTGACAAATCTAAGACAAATATTGTCTGGAGAAATATATATCCTGGAAACTTCTGGAAACCAGCTCAGTCCACCAGTCCTCCCCACTGCAGATGACATCACTGTGTTCGGTCCACCTGCAGCCCCCATCAGGGGCCCTGACTCCGAGCCAGTCCGAAGCTGTCCGTTCAGATCGCCTGCCCTGCAGTACAGCTCGCTCCTGGCTTCCCATAATCCCCGAAGGGCTTTAAAGCCGGCGGTACTGCAGGATTTAGCATGACCAAAAGGAAAAGGCTGTACTCCCATCTCAAAATAAATGCATTTGCTTGCTAAAACCAGAGTCTGATGGAAAGTTTACATTTTTGGTAACCCACAGGGCCAATTTAGCTGTCTGCACTGCTTACTGAAAACTAACAGAGTTTTGACGTCTGATGAGATGTTTTTCAGAAGTTAGTAAAATAAATTATATCTGCTCTGGCCTGGAGTGCTGTCCTTGAATTCACTTGTGCTAAGCATGCAGGGAAGTGGAGTGTGCTGTGATGTGGGAGATTTCCCAGAATGCATCTTTTGCGCGTTTGTGAAACCAGCGTTTACATTTATACAAAGAAAACACAGAAAATATTCCGAGGTATTTGTCTGGAAAGTTAGCTGCAGCTCATGTATATTTCTGACTGAACATTCTCACGATTCTTGCAGTCATTTATGAATTGAACTTATAAAATCTCTCAACTTTGAGTTTTTTTTAGTGCAATAACTGCATTTTTTCATAACTGAAGTCATTTTGTGTCTCCCGGTAGTGGTAGGAGACAGAATGAATGCATTGCATCCATGGCAACCCACTTTTCTGGCGCTCGGCAGCCATTTTGTGCCAGAATCCCCATCATGCATCCGCAGGGCTGTTTTATTTCTATATATTTAACGTGGGAAGCATGAGCAGGTGGCTAGATTGGGAACACCCACAGTTCTAAGACTCATGTTCATTGGACAGTGTAAAACTTTGCAGTCCTAGCACTGGTCGATATTTCTGCTGTGTATAAACTTCTGAATTGTCACTTGCATGTCAGTTGTTAATGGGGAACATAAAACAAGGAGAGCATTAATTAGTGAATAACGCTTTAATCTGAATTGATATTAGCCCATTTCCAGACATTTAGCACTGGAAGCTGTCATAAGTCACTAAGTGTTCGGACTTATGACAGGCTCAGATTTTTAGCAGGATTAGGCTGTCAGGCTGATTTCGGACGTCGCAGACACATTCCGCTTTTCAGCATCTTGTCGGGCGCCACGTCGGCGGTATTGGTGTAAGGGACGCGATCAGGACCCGGCCTCCGGCTGTCCCAGACCTCCCGATATTTTTGAACTTGTTTAATTAGTTTAAACTCGTAGTTTCAGCTATTAAAGACAAGCTGTGCGACCGGTGATCCACAGCAGCCAATGAGCTCGCAGGAAAGCCGTTTGTGCAGAAAGCTGGAATAAATTTCGGACGTCGCAGACACATTCCGCTTTTCAGCACTCCTAACTCTAGCAGCATCATGACCTCGGAAAGAAAAAAACAACAGCACCCCACTTTCTACATGGACAGACCAATCAGATGGAGAGGAGGCTGGCTGAACTCTGGAAACAACGCGGCTGTTTTTTTGGGAAGACGACAGACTCGGCACAATCATGGAGCAGCAACTTTCTTAAATGTCTGAAATATTAGACTTTGACCAGAGCTCAGTCAGTCTCATTGCAGCATTTATTGTGGTTTGAACCTGATAGATTGCTTCAAAGTTAGTCAGATTTTCACATTTATTCTGCTGAGACAGCGGAATATCGACAGTCCTCATGACCAAAACCCAGTGGAGAGTTCTGTAGTTGGTGACCCCCCTTCTGTGATGCAGTGCACCGCTACAGAGGTCAGACATAGATGTACAGGACAGAACGTCAGGTAGTGCTTGCTGGACAGCAGCATTAAGATTCTGTTGGTTTTGTGGTCTGAGCCCAGCGTTAGCCGAGGGGCTAAAAACTAGGCCTTCAGTTGATGTTTCAGTCCACGTTAGCCCTGCCGCAGCCACGCATCTTGCTCTTCGGCCCAGTAGGGGGCGATGTGCACTGTACAGTCACTCTGCAAAGAAAACTCCCTGAAGAAAAATTGGACGCAGAATTAGGAATTTGGAGCAGTCTGCCAGCGCTGTCAGCTTGTGTTATTTTCCCATTTTCCACATTTCCTTCTTCATAGCAGCTTGCAGCACTTTGCTGCCCTGTCAGTTCTGTGTAGAGATGCTGGTCTGTGTAGAGATGCTGGTCTTTGTAGTGATGCTGGTCTGTGTAGGGATGCTGCTCTGTTCTGTTCTGTTCTGTGTAGTGATGCTGGTCTGTGTAGTGATGCTGGTCTGTTCTGTGTAGTGATGCTGTTGTGTTCTGTATAGTGATGCAGGTCTGTGTAGAGATGCTGGTCTGTGTAGTGATGCAGGTCTGTGTAGAGATGCAGGTCTGTGTAGAGATGCTGGTCTGTGTAGAGATGCTGGTATGTATAGTGATGCAGGTCTGTGTAGTGATACTGGTCTGGTCTGTATAGCGATGCTGATCTGTGTAGTGATGCTGATCTGTGTAGTGATGCTGGTCTGTGTAGAGATGCAGGTCTGTGTAGAGATGCTGGTCTGTGTAGAGATGCTGGTATGTATAGTGATGCAGGTCTGTGTAGAGATGCTGGTCTGTGTAGTGATGCAGGTCTGTGTAGTGATGCTGGTCTGTGTAGAGATGCAGGTCTGTGTAGAGATGCTGGTCTGTGTAGAGATGCTGGTATGTATAGTGATGCAGGTCTGTGTAGTGATACTGGTCTGGTCTGTATAGCGATGCTGATCTGTGTAGTGATGCTGATCTGTGTAGTGATACTGGTCTGTGTAGTGATACTGGTCTGGTCTGTATAGTGATGCTGATCTGTGTAGTGATGCAGGTCTGTGTAGAGATGCTGGTCTGTTCTATGTAGTGATGCAGGTCTGTGTAGAGATGCTGGTCTGTGTAGAGATGCTGGTCTGTTCTATGTAGTGATGCAGGTCTGTGTAGTGATGCTGGTCTGTGTAGAGATGCAGGTCTGTGTAGAGATGCTGGTCTGTTCTGTGTAGAGATGCAGGTCTGTATAGTGATGCAGGTCTGTGTAGAGATGCTGGTCTGTATAGTGATGCAGGTCTGTGTAGTGATGCTGGTCTGTATAGTGATGCAGGTCTGTGTAGAGATGCTGGTCTGTTCTATGTAGTGATGCTGTTCTGTGTAGAGATGCAGGTCTGTGTAGAGATGCAGGTCTGTGTAGAGATGCTGGTCTGTGTAGAGATACAGGTCTGTGTAGTGATGCTGGTCTGTATAGTGATGCAGGTCTGTGTAGAGATACAGGTCTGTGTAGTGATGCTGGTCTGTGTAGTGATGCTGATCTGTGTAGTGATACTGGTCTGGTCTGTATAGTGATGCAGGTCTGTGTAGTGATGCAGGTCTGTATAGTGATGCTGGTCTGTGTAGTGATGCAGGTCTGTGTAGAGATGCTGGTCTGTTCTGTGTAGAGATGCTGGTCTGTTCTATGTAGTGATGCTGGTCTGTGTAGAGATGCTGGTCTGTGTAGAGATACAGGTCTGTGTAGTGATGCTGGTCTGTATAGTGATGCAGGTCTGTGTAGAGATACAGGTCTGTGTAGTGATGCTGGTCTGTATAGTGATGCAGGTCTGTGTAGAGATACAGGTCTGTGTAGTGATGCTGATCTGTGTAGTGATACTGGTCTGGTCTGTATAGTGATGCAGGTCTGTGTAGAGATACAGGTCTGTGTAGTGATGCAGGTCTGTATAGTGATGCTGGTCTGTGTTGTGACACTGGTCTGTGGTTAGGGTTAGGCAGGTGCACACAGGGCAGTTCCTAGGGCTTCCTGCTGTGGCCCTGCCTCTGCAGGGGCTCTGAGATGCAGTGCTCTGGGCTCCCAGGCAAACCTGCCATCAGCTCCAGCACACGCAAAGGCAGCAGAGCTGAAACTCACAGGCGGAGCTCCAGTGCTCTGCGGAGCCCACAGTGGAAATGGGACTCCTAACCAAAGGTCTTTCCTTTGATGGCTTTAGTGCTGTTCCTCCCTACCCCTCCACCCTCCCCCCACCTCCATGGTAGCAGCCCTGCATGGTGAGTGGTCCATCAGCACAGCTGTTGTGTGCCACTGTGCAGAAATATGCCTTAGACTGTCAACACCACGCCCTTTTGTTTGGTTGTCAGGCTGGTCCACAAGCCCCACCCCACCCCACCCCCCCCCATACCAGTGGCTGTTCAGCCAGCAGCCACGGGGTCTAATGCAGGTCTCCAGTGGGAAAAGTGTAATTCAGACTTCTCTAAACTTGCAGCTCTGCCTTCCTCAGCTTCAGTGTGGAGCTTGACTGCCTCCTCCTGGTGGCTGAGTGGTAGGCAGTGGTGCAGATACTGCAATAACTGAGCCAAGATGGTCAACTCCATAACTCTTCACATTAAAGGTGTGGTCTCTCTCCCGTTAAAGATGAAACCTTAATAATTCTACGCCATGTCATAAGATAATGTATCAGTGGAAATTCTGGTCGCTAACCGAAGCCTCCTGTCGTTAAGGGAAACAGCTATGTGGGAGTCTGTTTGTGTTCAGTAATATCTGTGATATTCAGTGTTCAGTAATATCTGTGTTAATACGCATATTCACCGAACCCAGTACTGTGTTTATGCTCATCTCGATCATTCACTGTTCTGCAAAAAAACATCTGGTAATTGTTTGGCCCGCATACATCATTTCACAGAAAGAACTTGCACCCCGGGAAGAAGTTGTTTCAGAACACCTGACACACAGTCTGAGTTTATATTAATAAAAAACCTACAGCTCTGTATTATTGAAATAAAAAGTCATGTAATTTATTTATTTATTTATTTATTTTTATGCTTCCGCGACGGCATAGCCGTGGCCGGAGGCGTTGTGTTTTCGGGTTGTCCGTCCGTCCCGATTCTCGTGAACGCAATATCTCAGGAACGCCTTGAGGGAATTGTTTCAAATTTGGCACAAACGTCCACTTGGACTCAAGGATGAACTGATTAGATTTTGGTGATCAGAGGTCAAGTTCACTGTCCTATTCTCCCATTCTCTTGTGAATGCGATATCTCAGGAACGCCTTGAGGGACCCACAGGGCGACGCAGAACTGACCGTACTGTTGCCCAGGGTTACAGGTGGTTAGGCAGGGATCCGTGGCTCATTGCTCTCTAGCGATCCCTGCTGGTCAACCAGGTGCCCTCAGTCTGTTAGCTGAAGGTTATCAGTAGATAGTTGAATAGATTTACCTCAGGGCAGAACACTGCTGTTGCAGCGCTCTCTGTGGGTTAGCATTACAACAGTACAACCTAGGCCGTGTTCGAAACGGTTTGCTTGCCTACTATTGAGTATGTAAGTTGAGTACACTGAGTTGAGTACATTTTCTCTAAATGGAGCGTACTTAAAATCCCTAGATGATGCACTTATTCCCAAGGTTTTGCTGAGTGTATTCGGCAGCACACTTTTCAGGAAGTAAACTATACTTTTAGGAAGGAGGTCCCTTAAATCAGAGACGAAGAGGCGGAGCCTTTTTATGAGAAGGGCGGGACATCTTACGACACTTCTGCAGTACCTTCGGAAAATAGTATAGAGGATATTTTTCGCTTACTGCCCATCTCGTACTAAAAATACACACTAAACAGATGGTATGTTTAGTAGACTGTACATATTTTGACCACACAGTAGTTAGTAGGCTGTTTCTGCCGCAGTTGAAAGTTTCAGCCCATAGGGGGCGCTGTGGCAGTAGTTTTCTGTCCTACTCTGTAAGCGTCTTCCTCTGGCTCCTGCACGTGCCAGCTTGGCTTTTTGGCTGCGTGTGAAAAGATACACGCGGTGACGCAGCTTGCTTGGAAGGACAGTGCCTGCTTGTCTCCGCTCTCCCCTGGCCTTTAATGGCATCAGTAAAAGCTAGAGTTATTTATTTGGGAGAACCTTCCTCCTCCCCCGATGTTTTTTTTTTAGCTGTGATCCATCCGCTAAGCTCTGCTAAATACACCTCAAGGTGAAATTCTCTCTGTCTTGTCTCCTCCGTGAAAGTGCCACCAGCTGCGGAGGGTCTTTTGAGGTCGGGGGCTGCAATTAATGTGGTCATTAGCCGCCCTCTCCTGGGAGCTAATTAATTACAGCCAGGGAATCTGATCTTCTGACTGCTCTGCCTTTTTAAATCGCGTAATTTACCCAACAACCAGTAAGGGTCGGAAAGTTCATATCTAACGAAGATTTAACAGCAATTAGTTTCTGTGGGTTTTTTAAGGTGGGTTTTTGTTTTGTGCGCTGGACTACCCGTACGTGTGGATTTGAATTGCACGCTTCAACGAACATATAGGCCTAGATGTAGTTATACAGTGTATTTGGAGAATGTCAGGGTTGCTTTCTCCGTGGGGAAAAAAAATCGTATTAAACTATTTTCCGTGTTTCTGTTCTGCCTTGTTTTGTGGAGCCGTGTCGCACTGCATGTACGGTGTCCCCCGATGAATATTGGGACTGACTGCACATGACATTTTTAATCTGTTTCAGCCGTCTGTTTTGAGTTTGCCGTGTAGGACTCGCGCTGATTACAGTACTCGCGCGTAAAAATGCGGCGGCGTGGTTGATCCCCCCAGCTCGGTACTTGCACGTGCCGTATGCGAGCAAAAGCCGGTAGCCACATCTGAAAGTCGGTACCGCCGCTTCAAAATTAAGAGGTCAATTGTTTTAATGAAAGCTAGCGGCAGCTTTCCGAAGTCACGCGCATATTTTGCACTGATGTTCCTTTGAATCTCAATGTTTTTTTTTTTGTTTGTTTTTTTTTTTTACGAACGATGGTGAAGGGGTTTGCCCTGCGTCACCCATTTCAACTCCATAGACGAATCGAATGCCAGACATGAGAAACCGATCAGTGTCGGTTAAATCATTGTAACTGCTTTAAAATACCTTTTGTTCATTGGAATGACATCAAATGAGGCCAGCTGGCTCTGCACTGGTGGGTTTTAGAATATATTTGCTCGCACCTGTTTTTATTTAAGACCAGTAAAGTTACAATGAAAAACAGGGTTGGGAAGCCTGAAGAAAAGTTGTCCACAGGGGATTCCAGTAGATCCATCAATTTGGGGTCGTCATGGTGATATGCAAGTTGAATAATTCGAATTGATTCCACAGACACATTGGACCAATAGACAAGCATAAAAATGAAAATAAGTATGATTTAAACAATAATAAGCATTTATATACATTTTTTGGGGATTTTTTTTCCAATCTGGATAAGTGATTACTGCAAATGTTGTACAAAATAGCCAACATGAATACCCTAACAGATAATTTACTACATTCTAATGGATTAGGTGTCAGTCCTGTGAACTCATAAGCAGCATAAGTTATTAGTTGGTCCACTAACTACCTGTCCGGCACAGACTAGGGTGAAGTTTTATGATTCTCCAGGCATATGTTAATTGGTAAGTTGGATCTGCTCGTGAACTTCATATGGTCAGTATTAAGAGCCGGCATGTTTGACTTTTGCATTATACGCCAAATGAAAGAAAAAATACATTAACATTTCTAGACTTAGAATTGTTAAACATTTCAGCTCATGGTATTTTCTCTGGCAGGGATAAGAAGGACTGTTGATGATTTGCCCGGATTTAGGAGACATTAGAAATGTTACCATTTACGGAGCCATTAGCAGATGTGTTTTGCTTTAGTGTAGTGCGTGTTTGCTGTGTTGTGTTTGAGTTCCTAACGTGTCCATTTGTTGGGATTTCACCACCTGTGCTGTAACGTTATATCACCAATTGAGTGTTAATAAGGCCGAGAATAGTTCAGTTCATCTAAACTGGTTTTTTTTTTTTTTTGGCTTAAATCTGGACTTAAGTTGGTGACACACTTGCGTGACGTGTTCACAAATAGCATGAGTACATCTGGTCGTAGGTTTTTCTCCATTTCAACTCAGAAACCAGTCAGACAAGCAAGACAATTCAGTACAGTACGGTATGTACGTTTCTTGAATTAAAAATAAATGACGAATAGTAAAACCACGGCTCAACCAGTGCAATGATTGCATTGTCTACAGTCTTTGTTAAAGACCATTAGAAATGGACCTCAGATCATTCAGAAACTGTCTGAAGAGTTTGTCCACCAAAAAAAACATCTTTTCCATTTGTACAGTCACGATCATTTCACATAGTTACCCCTGAGAGCAGAACTAAGGGGGATCTAACAGCCTTTGACAATGATTGTTTGACTTCTTTGAACATTAATGACTGTTGCAGCTTGGACTGCGTTCCAGCAGCAGGACTCATGGGTAATGTTGCTAGCAGACAGCTCAGTCACATGATCTGAACCACATGCTAATTTACTCAAAGCTGCATGAAGATCTCTGACTGCATTGCCTAAAATGGTGTCGTTACATTTGTGGAAGTCGCTCCCTATTGCAGAGTGGCAGTTGATAGGATGCTTGACCATTGGATTCTTGGCTGAAGAGGCTCAGGAGTTTGACTAAATCCAAATGTTGAAGTTGTGTGGTTAGGCCAGGATACATTTTTTTAAATTACCAAAGCTCATAGCTTTTAAGAACTTTTGTTTTATTATCAAGAGGGTTTTTAACGGTGAAATTCCTTCAGAATTGTATCGACCTCCGGAGTGTTAAAATGACTGTAATCATCTGAACGGCGTACGGAGGGCCGCTGTACGGTTTTGTCAGTGTGCGCTTTTCAGAAGATTGGAAAAATTTGATGGGCGTGTGCGTTCCTGCATCCCGCGGGGAGCCCGTCCACAACTCCGTTCACTGATTGGATACCTTCCTGCGTGTCAAGCGCTTGTCCGTCAAAAACATTGTCCGGGGCCGTCTGGGTAGTGTAGAGGTATAAGCACTCTCCTACCACCGCAAAGACCCGGGTTCAATCCTCGGCAGCGGTACTTCCGGCTTGGTCAGACGTTCCTACGGACACAGTTGGCGGTGTTCGTGGGTGGGAAGTCGGTGAGTCCTGATCGCTGCATTAGCGACTCCTGCTGGTTGATCGGGGCGCCTGTCCAGCGGGGAGGGGATCCGGGGAGGGGATCCGGGGGCGATAGCGTGAACCTCCGCGCGCGTTGCGCTGCGAGCAAGCCGCCGCTGCTGGAGCCTGTTCGCAGCAAGGCCAGCGTTAAAATCGGTTTGACCTTTGACCCCTACAGCGGGCCTGCTGGTCTCAACAGCTTTGCGTTAACATGTTTCTTCAGTTAGCGGATTGTCGGATTCAATATGTACGATCATCATGCCATTTTATATGTTGCTTCAACCTATTTTGATGAGTCCAGAGTTAGGCTGAAAAACAGTGCAGTCCCAGTAATATCTAACCACCACCGAACATTTAGAAAGTGCTGCACAGGCCAGTGTCATTCAGCGGTTTGTTAATTTCATAAACCTCTTGCTCGCATGGCAGCTGTTGGTGTTGGCAGTGGAAATGCTCTGGGCCAATCGGAAGGGCCCTGAAGAGAAACCGAATAACCGAAAACCCTAACCCGAAGATCCAAAAATACTACAGATGGAAATGCACTACAGGCTGTCCAGAGATGGCACAGTGCAGTGGTCGTGTAACATGGCATATGTGGATATTGAAAGCACACACATGCCATATAAACACTGGGTGTGTAATATGTCATGTGACTTGTCTGGAAGCAAGAAGCCCACTCTCTGTGCTTACGCCTGTAACGTAGCGTTGATGTTCTTTTTGCATTTTTGCCTTCCTTGGCATTGTTTTTCATTCAAAATCAGAACCACTCCTGTGGTTGCGAAGAGATTTTTTTCTTCTTCTCAGAATGCTGAGTTGTTTTTCTGGGGGAACTGAGCCGAGTAGATCTTTATGTGCCTAATGTAATTGAGTGGGCGTGCTCTCGGTGTTTGCGTGAGTTGCGTTTGCAGCCCTGCATGGATGTAATTTCCCCAAAAGCGGTGGTTCTGCCAGTGTTTCCTGGGGGGGTTTAATGTGGTCGGGGGAGGTGGGGGGGGGGGGGGGGGGTCATTCGCTCTGTGGGCAGTCTCGGGTCTCGCGCCCCCAGTTTTTTGGGGTTTTTACAGCGTCGACCCTTGAACTCTTCCAGCTCTGTCATCTTGAGTTTCACCTCGTCAAGCCGAAAGAAGGGGAGAGCTCTCGCTGAGGTTAGGTTTGGTCACCCCCCGGTTGAGAGCTGAAGGCAACGCACACGAGAGGCTCGTCTAGGAGTGCAGTAATGAACTCTCGATGCGCTGTAGTGTGTGTTTTAAGATTTGACTGTGCTTTCTGCTTTTTTTTTTTTTAGTTTGAAAAAGTGTGTGGTGTTGCCGAAGTGGCGGCCTCCACCATCAGCAGGATATTCCAGATTGTTTTCTTAACGTAGTTCCATAGGGTTTCTGCGTTCTTCAACGCTGTGATGAAGACAAATGGATCCATCAAACGATTGACTTTTGTAATGCGCCATTTACAAACAGCTGTCTCCACAGGACTTCAAAATTAGACATTTTCTTGGAGGAAATTAAAAGTGAGGCAATTCAGGAAAAACTGGGAAATGATTCCCTGACCTCTTAAAGAGCGATCAGGAATGGGTCTCAATTCCAGGCCCGTTAAAAAATACTTGGAACGTGATTGGATCAGAGCGGGTCACGCGCAGTTCACACAGACAAAGTGCAGAACGCAAGAAAGTTACACAGATGCCGTGTTGTAGAAAATTACCTCTAACCACCTCTGGTTTCTGTCTTTTGCTTTTTTTGCAGTAATGCTGCAGCCGTTCGACTACGACCCCAACGAGAAGAGCAAACACAAGTTCATGGTGCAGTCCCTGCTGGCTCCGCCCGAGATGACCGACATGGAGGGAGTGGTGAGCGCGCTCAGTGCGGACCTCGTCTGACATCACACCCGCCGCCCCCCGCCCCGACTTCTGCCTCGGTGCTGTCGGACACGGGCCCTGGCAGACGGGGCCGAGGCTGGTCTGCCGGCTGCCTCCCACGGTTTTGAGCCCTTCTCTCTCGTTTCTGTCACCGTCGGGGTGCCAGAGTACTCCCTTTTTCCTCCCCCTGTTCTTTCGCTCTTTGTACGTGGCTTTAATTAATCTCTCCATCTCCCTCTCCTCACCGTCCAGCTCAGTTGCTGACAGGTTTATGGATCCCGGGAGCCCTGCGCTCACAGTGAGACGTTAAGTGATGGAAAGGAATGAGACCTCATTCTGGGACTTTGGTGATGTGGCAGCTGAGTTCTGTGTGTGTGTGTGTGTGTGCATGCATCTGAAGAGCAGGACGGGGAAAGGCCGCAATCCCAGATCATGAGTAATCCGCTGTCCGGTGCGATTTCCCAGGGGCTTATCCCCAGGCCCAGCCGCCATCTTTCGAAGAAGTGTCCCATTTTACCGGCTTGCTGACGTGACGCTGCAGAATGAGGATGCTCTTCCAGGCAGTCCGTCAGGCGCGGCTCCATCACGCAGTCTGCCCTCTGCGTTAATCCCCCCTTCCTCTGTCCCCCTCTCTCCGCTTCTCTGTGTGCAGTGGAAGGAAGCCAAGCCGGAGGACCTGATGGACTCCAAGCTGCGGTGCGTCTTCGATATGCCGGCGGAGAACGATAAAACGGTGAGCAAGCCGCCCGCCCGCCCGCGCGCGGGAATGACGCTAGCCGCTAGCTCTCGCGCGCGCTGGCTTCCCGCCGCTCGTGAAACGTGTCACCGGAGGGCGCGCTGTGACCCCCGGCCGTTTGCCAAATCCGCCCAACTCCTCTGGGCCCGCGTTCAATTTGCGTACAAAATTTATTATTGTTCTGGTTTTTTCAAACCACACACAGCTGTTGAGGCATCATCTCTCCTGGGTGACCGAAACAGTATTCATAACAAAACACGGGAGAAATGGCTGATTTAGGTGATTAATTGGGTTCGAGTAGAAAGTGGAATCCTGTGCTGAGAGTCATTTCCACCATCGTGAGTGAAATGAGAAACAGCTTGAATCTCTGGACTTTCACCGCTGTTTGTGTAAAAGAGCGTAGTACCCTATCTCCGTGGAGACACAGCTGTTTGTTTAAAAGCACGTAGTACCCTATCTCCGTGGAGACACAGCTGTTTGTGTAAAAGCACGTAGTACCCTATCTCCGTGGAGATATGGCTCTTTGTTTAAAAGCACGTAGTACCCTATCTCCGTGGAGACACAGCTGTTTGTGTAAAAGCACGTAGTACCCTATCTCCGTGGAGATATGGCTCTTTGTTTAAAAGCACGTAGTACCCTATCTCCGTGGAGACACAGCTGTTTGTGTAAAAGCACGTAGTACTCTATCTCCGTGGCGACACAGCTGTTTGTGTAAAAGCACGTAGTACCCTATCTCCGTGGAGACACAGCTGTTTGTTTAAAAGCACGTAGTACCCTATCTCCGTGGAGACACAGCTGTTTGTGTAAAAGCACGTAGTACCCTATCTCCGTGGAGATATGGCTCTTTGTTTAAAAGCACGTAATACCCTATCTCCGTGGAGACACAGCTGTTTGTGTAAAAGCACGTAGTACTCTATCTCCGTGGAGACCCAGCTGTATGTTTAAAAGCACATGGTACCCTATCTCCATGGAGACAGCTGTTTGTGTAAAAGCACGTAGTACCCTATCTCCGTGGATACAGCTGTTTAAAAGCACCAACCACTTATTTTTTTCTCATTTTCTTGCCTTCTTTCCCAGTGTGGAAGGCCACATGGGTCAAAAATATGTGAAATTTGACGCGTTGTCAACATTGGCTCATTCCATTCGCTTATTTTTATCTTTTTGTTTCCTTTCCTTGCTCCTTGCTCCACCCATTGGAGGATGCAAGGAAGGAAAGCGAGGAAAGGACGTGAGGACGGAGGAATCAAGGAAACGTGCCTAAGGCTATTGGAACGTCCTGGCTCTTCCAAGCGTCATTGTGAAGCCACATCAATTACAGACATAGCAGATGGGGAGAGGTGGATCCACAGGTCAATCATTATATGTCACGTGTATGCTTTTGCTACCGATGCTCTCGGTTCCTTGCTCAAAAATTATTTGGGAGCGTCTTAGCTCCTAGCTCCTAGCTTGGTTTGGAATGTCTTCAAATATATAAAATAATCAAATGGAATGAGTCACCGTTGAAGATGCGTGATTCCAGATGTCAATTTCACGTATTTTTAGACCTGTTTGAACTTTCATACAAGGATAGGAGGCAAGGAGGTAAAAAATAAGCAGTTGGAATGCACCCCCAGTTTGGTGGGGTCACTCACAGCCAGAGGTGGGTGGGGTCACTGCATGTCACTCACAGCCAGAGGTGGGCGGAGCCACTGCATGTCACTCACAGCCAGAGGTGGGTGGGGTCACTGCATGTCACTCACAGCCAGAGGTGGGCGGAGTCACTGCATGTCACTGACAGCCAGAGGTGGGTGGAGCCACTGCATGTCAGCCACAGCTAGAGGTGGGCGGAATCACTGCATGTCGCTCACAGCCAGAGGTGGGTGGGGTCACTGCATGTCACTCACAGCCAGAGGTGGGCGGAGTCATTGCATGTCACTCACAGCTAGAGGTGGACGGAGTCACTGCATGTCACTCACAGCTAGAGGTGGGCGGAGTCACTGCATGTCACTCACAGCCAGAGGTGGACGGAGTCACTGCATGTCACTCACAGCTAGAGGTGGGCGGAGTCACTGCATGTCACTCACAGCCAGAGGTGGGTGGAGTCACTGCATGTCACTCTCAGCTAGAGGTGGGCGGAGTCACTGCATGTCACACAGCTAGAGGTGGGCGGGGTCACTGCATGTCACTCACAGCTAGAGGTGGGCGGAGTCACTGCATGTCACACAGCTAGAGGTGGGCGGGGTCACTGCATGTCACTCACAGCCAGAGGTGGGCGGGGTCACTGCATGTCACTCACAGCCAGAGGTGGGCGGAGTCACTGCATGTCACTCTCAGCTAGAGGTGGGCGGAGTCACTGCATGTAACTCAGCCTGTTGCTGATCTTCTGGACGCTGCCCTCCCACAGCACGACATGGACTCCAACAAAGTCCTGTCCTCCAGCCTCCTGAAGTCGGAGTCTTCCACGCTGTCCATGAAGTCCATGGGCTCCTCGCTGGATGACAGTGAGGTAAAGAAGATTATGGAGGAGTGCAAGCGGCTGCAGATGGAGGTTCAGCGACTACGGGAAGAAAACAGACAGATCAGGGTAAGGCCAGCCGATGAGGGCCATGGGATCCCATGAGTTGAGCCAAAACAAACAGCATGATTGTCTCTCAGGCCAGTGTTTCATTCTCCCCCCCTCCCCACCTCCCCAATAAACTCAATTTACAAAATATTAAATACACATATTTAAGTGTAATTTTTGCTGGGTGATCCAAGGGTTCCAGACAACATTCTAGAGTAATTGGTCCCCAAGAGAGCCGCAGGGTCTGCTGGGGTCCCCAGCCCTGGTCCTGGAGAGCCACAGGGTCTGCTGGGGTCCCCAGCCCTGGTCCTGGAGAGCCGCAGGGTCTGCTGGGGTCCCCAGCCCTGGTCCTGGAGAGCCGCAGGGTCTGCTGGGGTCCCCAGCCCTGGTCCTGGAGAGCCACAGGGTCTGCTGGGGTCCCCAGCCCAGGTCCTGGACAGCCACAGGGGTCTGCTGGGGTCATTTATACATTGGGAGGGTGTTATGACCCGCGTGCTGACCGCCAGCCTCCCATCCCCCTGCAGGAAGAAGATGGGCTTCGGATGAGGAAGACCACGGCCATGTCCACCCAGCACTCCTCTTCCTCATCCGCCACGGGGGCCACAGCGAGGGAGGAGGGGGCCAGCCCCCGCATGCTCGCCCTCATCCTGCTCTTCTTCATCATCGGAGTCATCGTCGGGAAGCTGGTCTTGTAGAAAACGGAGTCGACCGCATGCTTTGTGGATGAAACGAAACGAAAACAAAAACAAAGCGAGAAAAATAATAATAGAACCGATCTGGAAATTTTGATCAGAATGTCATATCACTGGGGTGGTTCTGCGAAGTTAACTGATGTAAAATAAATTAGAAGAAAACAATCCATTATTTAATGAAATTATAATGAAAAAGGGAAAAAAAAGTCACGGGTCTTGCTTCTTAATTATTACATAGCCGTTTAGCCCCTTTCTTCCTGAGTTGCAGACATACGAGAGCACAAGGGGAACCAGCGTGTATTTAATAAAACGTAATCAATCGACGCATTAAAACGTTTCGGAGGGCAGAGATTTAAAGTGACTGATCCTCACGTTCAGCCAGCACCGCGCGAGTCTGGCTTTAACCGGTCCTTATTTTCTAAGCGAGGTTTCCGGAAACCGCGCGCGGTCTCTGGGAATCCATCGCCGCTCTACGAGGCGATCGCGCGTTCACACTACTTTTCACGGCTGCTGCCCTTTAAGAATAAAAAAAAAAAAAAGAGCTATAATAAAGGTTGACTCATCCCAAGAATCATTTGAAAGCAGGTCAGGGGGGTGTGGGGGTTGTAGTGTAGGGGGATCTTGTTGTGGTGACTGAGTCAGCCAATCAGAGGGCTTGTGCAGGTGGGGCTTCTCTGTACATGTGAGCGGCAGTCTTCAGTGCTGTGGTGCACCACTTTATTTGCATACCTTTCTGTTTTCCTTCTGTGAGGCAGTAATGGCTGCTTGGGAAAGCATAACCAGGAGGGGGTGGCTGTTTTAATTTTATTTTCAAAACTTGTTTTTGTGACTTAATTTTAGTGCTTCCCCTTTTAGGATTTTTGCAGAACGGTTGCATTACTGCTATGTGTGTTTTTTATTATTTAATTTTTCTGCTTTGTTTTTAGAACTTGACAATGCGTCTTTAAATGGCTACGTGCTACACCGCTACTATTGTTCTGGTTAAACAGTTTAAACAAACACCCGGTTCCCAGAAATACACCTCCGGCCTTGCGACCTATATTTGTAAATTACTCTGTGAGGGAGAGGGAAGGTTTTAATGTTCCAGGGTTGCATGCAAAATCTCTCTTTGGGACGGGGGGAGGAGGGGCTGGTTTCTCAGTAACGGGTGCATTGCTGCTGTTTAAAAACCCGGCTCTGTACGGACCGCCTGGGATGCAGCCTTGCCTGCGTTCTTCAGAAAATAATAACCATAATTGCAGATAATCTCAGACACACAGCCATCTCTTATTCTCTGGCCAGTGAAAGCCAGCGGTTCACTTCCTGTCTTCATAGTTTCCTAACGAAATATCGATTGGAAAAATGTCACACAACACGCTCGGCGTCCATTTTGCGTCTCAGCGCGGAGGCCAGTCACCCCCCAACCCTGCACGTGGTTTTAATCCATGCCCCCACATCACCGGGCCCCTGGTGCTGGAAATGCAGCCCTGCGTCTGGATTTGCATCCCCTTCATCAGGCAAACCAGTGCTTTTCATGAGTTTGTAACGGTTTTTTAAATGTTCTCCGTATGAATTAGGATTTCCCGTATGATCCAGCCATGCTCAAATAGCGTAGGCTTTCAGTGTTTGAGTCAGGAGCTTAACCCTCGAAACATACTCCTCCAAACAGGGACCATTTCACAACTAGATTTATATCATTTCTCTTTGTTTTGGTTTTTGTTTGTTTTTCGTTGTTAGTCTCTTTTTTCGTTTGTTTTTTTACTAAAGGGGATATCTGAATTACCATGCACACCAGTTATTATTTAATCTCACTGTTGCGTGTAATTGAGAACTTGCAAATATTTGTGGGGGGTGGGGGAGGGGGGGGCAGGGAGGGGGAGGGGCCAGGCAGCAGGGACACAACCTGTCTATATGAGGTGAAGGGAGGACTTGCTGCTGGAAGCTGAAGGGGATTGTGGGATTGTGGGGATGGGCTGTCGACTCTCAACAGAGCTACTGGAGTGTCAGACCCTCCCCTTGACGTAACCACAGCAGTCGGGCAACTGTTTTGTATGTATATAAATAAATAACAGTCTATCTAAGAAATGAATATTCCTAGTAAAGTAGTCTATGGTATAAAAAACCAACCTTGTTGGACTATGTAGCATCTTAATAAATTAAGTTAATAAAGCCCCAAAATTTACCTCTGTTGTGTCATTGTTTCTTTGTGGCGTTATTCTGTCTTGTCACATGATTTTTGAAAGGGGTCGGGGGTTGGGGGTTGGGGGGGGGGGTGTGGTGTAATTTGGCCAGACCGGTGCCCTACAGATGGAGGTCCCCAGCCAAGGGATCTAACTGCAGTCTAAGCAAAGTCGCTCCCTCTCGAGGAGATGAATGTGTGCTATGGCGGACCTTCACATGGGAGCTCCACCCTCCAGACTCCACCACACAGACAATATCCCATATTCTCAGTCTGGAGCAGAATCATGTGATGTTCCTCCCTAAAATGGTGAAAGCTAAAATGTGATATTAAGACGAAACCCAAAGGGGAAAGCACAGAACACTCAGAGGGAAAAGGCAGTGTTGTGTAGTGGTTAGGGCACCACCTGTGACTCGGAGGTTGTGGGTTCGATTCCCTGCTGCGGCACGGCTGTTTGCACCCGTGATCATGGACCTTAAGCTCAGTTGCTTCAGTAAATGTCCAGCTGCATAAATGGGTTGAATGTCAGCGGTGAAACTTGCTCTGGGTTAGAGCATCTGCTAAATGCTGAAGTGTGTGTGCACATTGAAAGAATTACAGAAGTACTGGGCTTCTGAAGGGAAGTGGTGGAGAGAGAGATATCCGCATACTATGAAAAGCTCCTAAACAAGTTTAATGCTGTGACATTTTGACCTACTGGGTAAAAGCTGTTTCATGTGACCGCTAAAAGTTTAGTATGTTGAAACATTGGCCCTGTTAAATTGGTTCTGGAGCATTAATTTAGTACAATGTGCAAGTATCTCTGCACAGAAGTAAAGATAAGTAATTAACAATTGCTATTTCAATAAAAACAACCACAATAAAATAGTTCATTAATAGTACCTAGCTAAAGAAAGCCATTACTTGCATGGTTCTTGTTATAGTGAGAAAAAGGCTTGGGCTCAGTCGACACTTGCTCGGAACATTATGTGGAACTATATGCACGTGTTGTATTTCCTTCGCAGAGTTAAGCAGGGCAGTGGACTGGCCCAGCTTTGTGGAGAGGAGAGCCTGACACCTGCATGCATTTGGAAGTCAAAGTAAAGCCGAATGTTGGGGGGGGGGGGGGGGTGCGCGCTGTACTAGCTCACCCCTTCTTATAGGACTTGAGGGTTTCCACCTTAGTCCCAAGCTATGCTTCCCTTCATGAGCGTTTCTTCTCTTCCTTTTTTTTTTTTTTTTTTTTTTTGGATCCGTTTCCCTTCCTTCAGTTCAAACGGATCTGGTCCTCGTTGAGGTCCGTGCAGTAAAACGGATGCCTGGTTATGTTTCCGGAGCTGGAAAACGTTAAGCGCACGCGGCTGTGCGTTTGTCCATATGTGCGTTTCTTTAGACTGCGCCACTGCGTTCCCCCCCCCCCCCCCGCGTTCACCCTAACCCCAACCCCCCCCACTTACAATCGGCACGGCTCCATGTACAGGTCTCAAACGATAAACATATTTAAGGGCGTGTGCAAGTTTAATTAATCCTGGCATTACTCTTCAAATTGTTTATAATTGTTCTTCAAAGCCAAGTGTGGAGTCATCCCTGTTTTTGTTCCAAACGTAATGATGTGTGTGCGAATCACAAAAGTATGGTTTGGTACATTTTTTTATTAGACGAATGTACTTGGCTGACCAATACAATTAATGATGCTATAATTTATCCACTTGGAGACAATAATTTCTGTTAGAGAACATTCATTGATCTTTTAGGGAACATTTCATTATAGCACAAAACATTGGGGTCTTGTGAAGGCCAAGACTGGGCTTTCTCAGATGGCCCTCTGCTTCCTGCACAACAGAGTATCTAAGGGTGTCACCCAGTTTGTAGAAATGGCTGACACCCTAGTTAGTCCACTTCATCCTTCTACGATCTGGCAATTCATTTTTGTCCCCTGTAGGGGACGTGAGTCTCTGGCCTTGATATATTATATTCTGCTGAAACATACAGTACAAGGGCCCCCCTTGCATTCAATGAAATATCAAATAATATTTTAGAAAATAATTTCACTAGAACAAGACACTTGTATGATGTCAAAAAAATGTAATAACCTACGGAAACGTTTTTCTGCCAGGTCTGAGGACATGGGGAACTGCTGCAGACACCTCAGGCAACCCGGGAGAGAGAGTCACTGAAATTCAGCAGAGCTCGGTGACACTCTCTCAGTGGAGGGAATGCAACGATAAAGCGAAACATCAGGCCTGCCTGTCACAGTCGGTTACTCAGAAACGGACCTTGTCTTGGCAAGATTCTAAAGTAATATTTCCTGTGAAGCCTATCGGTTAGTTTCTTACCTCCGCGGTACTGCATCATTTCCGACTGTAACTGAGGCCGGAATCAAAGTGGCAAATTGCTTGCAGGTGTCTTTCCTTTTTGAATTTTTGAGTTAAAAAAAAAAGTAGGCCCTGTGCTGTGTGGACGATGTTGCTGTGTGAAGGATGTTGCTGTGTGAAGGATGTTGCTGTGTGGACGATGTTGCTGTGTGAACGATGTTGCTGTGTGAACGATGTTGCTGTGTGGACGATGTTGCTGTGTGAAGGATGTTGCTGTGTGAAGGATGTTGCTGTGTGAACGATGTCTGGTTGTGTGAACGATGTTGCTGTGTGAACGATGTTGCTGTGTGAAGGATGTTGTGTGAAGGATGTTACTGTGTGAAGGATGTTGCGGTGTGAAGGATGTTGCTGTGTGGACGATGTTGCTGTGTGAAGGATGTTGCTGTGTGGACGATGTCTGGTTGTGTGAAGGATGTTGCTGTGTGAAGGATGTTGCTGTGTGGACGATGTTCCTGTGTGGACGATGTTGCTGTGTGAAGGATGTTGCTGTGTGAACGATGTCTGGTTGTGTGAAGGATGTTGCTGTGTGAAGGATGTTGCTGTGTGAACGATGTTGCTGTGTGAAGGATGTTGCTGTGTGAACGATGTCTGGTTGTGTGAAGGATGTTGCTGTGTGAAGGATGTTGCTGTGTGAAGGATGTTGCTGTGTGGACGATGTCTGGTTGTGTGAAGGATGTTGCTGTGTGGACGATGTTCCTGTGTGGACGATGTTGCTGTGTGAAGGATGTTGCTGTGTGAAGGATGTTGCTGTGTGAACGATGTTGCTGTGTGAAGGATGTTGCTGTGTGAACGATGTTCCTGTGTGGACGATGTTGCTGTGTGAAGGATGTTGCTGTGTGAACGATGTCTGGTTGTGTGAAGGATGTTGCTGTGTGAAGGATGTTGCTGTGTGGACGATGTTGCTGTGTGAAGGATGTTGCTGTGTGAAGGATGTTGCTGTGTGAAGGATGTTGCTGTGTGGACGATGTTGCTGTGTGAAGGATGTTGCTGTGTGGACGATGTTGCTGTGTGAAGGATGTTGCGGTGTGAAGGATGTTGCTGTGTGAACGATGTTGCTGTGTGAACGATGTTGCTGTGTGGACGATGTTGCTGTGTGAAGGATGTTGCTGTGTGAAGGATGTTGCTGTGTGGACGATGTTGCTGTGTGAAGGATGTTGCTGTGTGAAGGATGTTGCGGTGTGAAGGATGTTGCTATGTGAAGGATGTTGCTGTGTGGACGATGTTGCTGTGTGAAGGATGTTGCTGTGTGAACGATGTTGCTGTGTGAACGATGTTGCTGTGTGGACGATGTTGCTGCGTGAACGATGTTGCTGTGTGGACGATGTTGCTGTGTGAACGATGTCTGGTTGTGTGTGCTCCGTAAGGCTCTCCTTCGCGTGCTTTTTTCCTGACCAGTCCATCGTCCTGAAAAGAGGACCCCACTCTTGGCAGCGACCTGCGTAGGAATACAAGAGCTCTGTGGGCCAACGCTGCGTTTTAAAAATCGTGCATTTTTTCTAGAGCGATGTATTTCCCGAGCCAGAATAATAACGTGGCGCTCGTGTGATTTTTATAGGGCAGCTGTGCCTCATATGCGCACAGGAAAATAATAGGATTTTCTTAACAGAGCTTGAAATTAGAGAAAACAGCGTAGCCTATGCAGCACTGACGTCAGGTTTTTAATGTGGTGTCGGAATACAATGAACTGAGCGCACTGAATGAGCGCACTGACTGAGCGCACTGAATGAACGCACTGAATGAGCGCACTGACTGAGCGCACTGAATGAACGCACTGAATGAGCGCACTGACTGAGCGCACTGACTGAGCGCACTGACTGAGCGCACTGAATGAGCGCACTGACTGAGCGCACTGACTGAGCGCACTGAATGAGCGCACTGACTGAGCGCACTGAATGAGCGCACTGACTGAGCGCACTGACTGAGCGCACTGAATGAACGCACTGAATGAGCGCACTGACTGAGCGCACTGACTGAGCGCACTGACTGAGCGCACTGAATGAGCGCACTGAATGAACGCACTGAATGAACGCACTGAATGAGCGCACTGAATGAACGCACTGAATGAGCGCACTGAATGAACGCACTGACTGAGCGCACTGACTGAGCGCACTGACTGAGCGCACTGAATGAGCGCACTGACTGAGCGCACTGAATGAGCGCACTGAATGAACGCACTGACTGAGCGCACTGACTGAGCGCACTGACTGAGTGCACTGAATGAGCGCACTGAATGAACGCACTGAATGAGCGCACTGAATGAACGCACTGACTGAGCGCACTGACTGAGCGCACTGAATGAGCGCACTGACTGAGCGCACTGAATGAGCGCACTGACTGTGCGCACTGACTGAGCGCACTGATGCTGACGTCGGTACTTAATCGCCGCTCGGACGAGAGCGGATCGCTTCAGACGCCGGGCCAAGTCAGGGTAACATTCCCGGGCTGCCGCGTCCGCTGAGCTGAATCGCTGCCTTACCATGGAATTAATACGACAAACCCGCTGAGGCATTTGAGGTTTGGAAGCTCCGTTTGGACAAAGCAAAGTTTCTTCTTCTTGCGCTAGGCTTTGTTTTCTTTTCACGTTTTTCAGTGGGCATTCTCTTCTGTAAGTCATTTTAAAAATATGAACATCTCCAGGGGTTCACATCCCAAAACCAAACAGGAGTACAGTCTGCACTTGAAGTTTCCATCCTAGGCAGACTGCAGCTCTCTTCTTTGGTTTCTGACAACATGTCAATCAAGTGGTGTATAGCCACTTATATAATGTTGCTGATGAAATGGGCCTGACCAGCTCCCCAGTGTGTTCATCCCATCAAGCACCTATCAGATCTCCCCTGGCAACAGCGGTCGGCACGGCAGCATTTTGGCAAATGGGGCCTTCTGGTGACACAGCACCAGCTACTTCCTTTCTCTCAACAGCTGATCATAATCTCTGCTGCCTTGCCTCAGCTGTCCTCTGGCGGGCCGCTGTCCTGCTGATATACTAGTATGGCGGGCGCTAGCTGTGCCAACGCCATGCCAATGGTGGGCCGCTGTCCTGCAGATATACTAGTATGGCGGGCGCTAGCTGTGCCAACGCCATGCCAATGGTGGGCCGCTGTCCTGCAGATATACTAGCACGGCGGGCACTAGCTGTGCCAACGCCATGCCAACGGCGGGCTGCTGTATGTCTGCTAGCTGGAAAGGTCTGCAACGAAGTTGAGACCAAAATCACAGTGAACAATTCTGCTCACCGTCCGTATGATTTCAACGTTTTTCCGTTCACCATAGTAACCCTGCTCTCACCACAGAGGGCCTTAAGTTCAGGAGAGTAGCTCGCCTCGCTCCTCAGAATGGAAAGCGTCGCTAGGAGTTTCAGATAAACAGTCTCTTTCGCCATTTCGCTTGACGTGAGCAACGTGAACTCAATTTGCTTCGCTCTTTTTGCAATCGAGGCCTGTGATAGGCCAGCAGCTTGATTGCAGACAGGCTGGGCGGTGATTCCTGGACCGCGGTTGGACCGGGGCCTGCCAGTTGGACTGCGCCGCGAACGCTCAAGCCGCGCGCAGACCGCGAAGAGCCGTCTCCTCTCCTTCCTGTCCGCCGCCAGTCCTTCGCCATCATCAGCAGGGGTGCAGCCGTCTGTTATTGCTGGGCGGGCAGGAAGCGCTCGTTTAATGATGGATCCGGCGTATTACAGCTCCGAGAAACGCCAGTCACTCCAGGCGCCCACCCCCACCCCACCCAAACCCCTTATTTTTCAGTCGTTCTCCAAATCCAAGACCTTAGTACACTCGCTGAAACCAAAAAGGATTACCTCATGGTACTTGCAGCCGCCATTACTATCCCATTGACAAGAGTTAATGGGAACAATATGTTGCCTTTGGAAGTGACTCACGATTCTGAACCCCCCCCCCCCCCAAACACCCAGCTTTACCATCTTTTCGGTACTTTAACTGAAAGGGGGATAAAAACCACCCTAAACGCTTTCTGGTTTAATTTTCTCTCCAAATCGTTATGAAAAAATAATGCAGATTGTCAAATGAAACAGAAGGTTAATCGTCGTGGTAATTGTGCTGTTAGTGTCGGTAGCGGAGAGCCAGTTCCTTTAAGCCTGGCCACACGGTTTAGTATTTGCGGGCGCGTGCGCTGGAGAGGGTCTGGAGAAGCTAAGGTGCCTGAGGCAAACCCATGGTTTGCAAACGACAAACAAATGAACAAAAAGCCCAGGTCCGCCTGAACTCGGAAGGACATTTAGGCTGTATGTATGTCTTCAAATTTGAATTAATCCTGAATTCATGCAACTGCTCACATCAAAGCCTAATCTACCAATAGCCACTCACTGAAGGATCATCGTTTCTTAATTGTTTAACGTGTTTATAATCAAAGTTTGTAATTCATTTCTAGTTCTCTACAATAAGACTATATGACACTATATGATCTGTATATTGCCATAAAACACCCTGGGGTTCAGATTAGAGGCAGTGCCGGATACTGCCCCCGGAAAGTCTCTGGGTCTGCTGCTTCTCTTAAAATCAGCAACAGACCTAATTAACCAGACAGGCTGAGTTCGCTGTGTAACCCACTGCTTTAATCAGATCAGTCAATCACGTTACTGAGTAATGACAAAAATCAGCAGGCCTCCTGGATCAGGGCTGCAGTTCTATGTTGCAGACATTCGGTAAATTACGCACCTAGATGGGTTCAACGGTCTGTACCCATCATCATATATGCTCAGTCATGCTCTTACGTTCAGTCCCCGGGAGAGTGTTAAGTCGGACGTTAAACTGCATGCTAAGGCCTTAACCTTCCATACGTTCTCCTCAGGATGCTAGCCTCCTCCATCGGACCATATGTGTTTAACCTTCCATACGTTCTCCTCAAGATGCTAGCCTCAGCCAGTCGAACCATATGTGTTTAACCTTCCATACGTTCTCCTCAGGATGCTAGCCTTGTCCAGTCGAACCATATGTGTTTAACCTTCCATACGTTCTCCTCAGGATGCTAGCCTCCTCCATCGGACCATATGTGCTTAACCTTCCATACGTTCTCCTCAGGATGCTAGCCTCATCCATCGGACCATATGTGCTTAACCTTCCATACGTTCTCCTCAGGATGCTAGCCTCATCCAGTCGGACCATATGTGTTTAACCTTCCATACGTTCTCCTCAGGATGCTAGCCTCAGCCAGTCGGACCATATGTGTTTAACCTTCCATACGTTCTCCTCAGGATGCTAGTCTCATCCAGTCGGACCATATGTGTGCACCACGTGAAGCAAGAGTCATTTTCGTAAGCAATGCTCTTAACGTCCCGATGTCGCTCTGCTAGATTTGAAAGGCATAATTCAAGCTTGTCTTTAACGCCAGATAAAATAAATGATGTTGACTATAAATGTGTGTATCTGTTTGACGTTTCTTCTTTTCTTTTTCTCGTTACAGTGTTCAGGATGCCCCTGCTGTTTGTAGGATTGAATTCCCACCTGTTTAAACCAGATTAACGGCACTTTTTCCCTTAGAAATGGAGCTGTGTTATATCGGGAAAACATTTGATAAATCTTATATTATAAACTCATAATGTGTCAAATGCAGTGAGATAAACCACAGAGAAATATCAGTAACGGAAAATATGATAAAGAAAGAGGCTCAACATGTTTATCGACATGTGTAATATATTTATATAGACTGGAGCAAAGTTAACCGGTTATTAATCAGAATAAAAATCATCCCTTCTTCCATACTAAAATGACTTTAATCATGGCAATAAATATTGTTTGTATATACCTTCTCTGCACAGAAGGTTGAGTTCTAACTGTGGTGAGCCGCTGGAGGAAATCAAGAGTCCCACCATTTGCAAGGAGACAAAAGTCAGATGCAGCCCCCTGTCCGCTATATGTTACAAATATAAATACCTCCTCTAAATGTAGGGGGCGTGGGCAATGAACGACCCTGCCGGGCGTGAGCATTATCTGAAGGAAACAAGAGGGTTGCAGAACGGTGCTTTTCATTGGCCAAAGAGAAAGAGCGGATTGCTGTTGCTCCCTCTCATTGGCTCAGTCCTCCGGACCTGATGGTTGGGTCACTGCAGAGCCCCTATGTTCGCTCCTCAGGGACGTGCGCTCGCTGGTCCCCAAACACCGCGCTCCTCCAGCGGAAAGCGACGGCTGCAGGTACGCAGCTGCAGGTACGCAGCTGCAGGTACGCAGCTCCAGGTACGCAGCTGCAGGTACGCAGCTCGGGGTCGGGGGTCCACAGCGCGCGACGCCGAGACGATTCTGCTCCCTGCGGAAGTCCCAGTCCCGCCTCTGGCCGGGCCTCTCCATCTCCGCGTCCTTTAGTTTGCAGCTTGGGTTTGGTGCGTCGCCCCGCACCTCTGGAATGCCCGTCGCTCGTGCGTCAAATAACGCAAATGCGTCTGTCCAGATTTGCTGCTTCCTATCGCATTTACACCACCGTGTCTCTCTGTAGCTTGAAAACCTGGTACATTGTGATCAGTGTGAAAAAGAGAAATGCCTCATAGTTACGACTATTTTCTTAGAGCGCATCACATCGAAAATAATGATTAAAGTAACATACATATATACAGTACAGAGAGAGAGGTGGACAATACTACTGATAGTGTATGTATAAATTATGGTTTTGAACACTTGATAAGAAAAAAATAATAAAGTCAATTTCTATTTCCAATAACACGTATTGTTTAATTTCATATTCAATAAAAATAACCTCTTCTGGTCTGCTGTACATTCCTCAGCCAGACTATAAGCTGATCATTTATGATTATTATTTATCAAAAAGACAAAATTATTTCTGTCCAAAATAACATTGCAGGGGGCACTGTCAGCTGTGGAAGAACATCATTCCCAATGCATGCATTTTAAAGGTCTGGTTGCATGTACACATTTCATATTTAATGAAGTTTGTTTGCCTATTTGTTTGTATGGTTTATAGCTCTGGCCCAACTTCAAAGCAAATCTATGCTGATTTCGCCTTTTTGCTTATAGATACATCTGGAGGTATTTGATACTATTTAAAGAAAAGGACATATAAGAGTGTTTATTCCCGTCCCTGTCTGGCTGACTGACAGCCGCTGGTGCAGTGATTGTTCCAGTGCTGGATGAAGGACAGTCTCAGAGTCACACTACAGTCAGTACTGCGTCAGTCACAGAGTCACACTACAGTCAGTACTGCGTCAGTCTCAGAGTCACACTACAGTCAGTACTGCGTAAGTCACAGAGTCACACTACAGTCAGTACTGCATCAGTCACAGAGTCACACTACAGTCAGTACTGGGGAGGCCTCAGAGTCACACTACAGTCAGTACTGCGTCAGTCACAGAGTCACACTACAGTCAGTACTGCGTCAGTCACAGAGTCACACTACTGTCAGTACTGGGGAGGTCTCAGAGTCACACTACAGTCAGTACTGGGGAGGTCTCAGAGTCACACTACAGTCAGTACTGGGGAGGTGTCAGAGTCACACTACAGTCAGTACTGGGGAGGTTTCAGAGTCACACTACAGTCAGTACTGTGTCAGTCACAGAGTCACACTACAGTCAGTACTGCGTCAGTCTCAGAGTCACACTACAGTCAGTACTGGGGAGGTCTCAGAGTCACACTACAGTCAGTACTGCGGAGGTCTCAGAGTCACACTACAGTCAGTACTGCGTCAGTCACAGAGTCACACTACAGTCAGTACTGCGGAGGTTTCAGAGTCACACTACAGTCAGTACTGGGAAGGTCTCAGAGTCACACTACAGTCAGTACTGCGGAGGTCTTAGAGTCACACTACAGTCAGTACTGGGGAGGTTTCAGAGTCACACTACAGTCAGTACTGGGGAGGTCTCAGAGTCACACTACAGTCAGTACTGGGGAGGTCTCAGAGTCACACTACAGTCAGTACTGGGGATGTCTCAGCGTCACACTACAGTCAGTACTGGGGAGGTCTCAGCGTCAGTCACAGAGTCACACTACAGTCAGTACTGGGGAGGTCTCAGCGTCACACAACAGTCAGTACTGGGGAGGTCTCAGCATCAGTCACAGAGTCACACTACAGTCAGTACTGGGGAGGCCTCAGAGTCACACTACAGTCAGTACTGCGTCAGTCTCAGAGTCACACTACAGTCAGTACTGCGTCAGTCACAGAGTCACACTACAGTCAGTACTGGGGAGGTCTCAGGGTCACACTACAGTCAGTACTGGGGAGGCCTCAGGGTCACACTACAGTCAGTACTGGGGAGGCCTCAGCGTCACACTACAGTCAGTACTGGGGAGGCCTCAGCGTCAGTGCACTGCCAGGACGAACCAGCCGCTGAGCAGCGGCGCCAGAACCGAGCCGTAATTCCGCCGTAACCCGGCAACCGCGGAGGCGGGGCCTTCTCGCCGGCTGTGCCGCTGCGGGGGCGGGGTTTCCGCGGCGCACTGGACGAGCGGCGCCTGGAAGGAGGTGGGGCGCTTGTGGGGCCTGTCGGGGCTGGAGCCGTCGGTGGGCCTCTGGCCGGTGAACAGCAGGGGGCGCTGCAGGTGGTCCAGCCCGGCCCGGAACAGCTCGTACTCCTTGTGCGGCAGCCGGATCCCCAGCGCCGCGCAGCCGCCCGTGGGCGTGACGTCCTGCTCCGCCCCCACCTCCCAGAGCCCCGCCCCCCCGCAGCGCCCGGCCCGCGAGGCGTTCAGTAGCCGGGCCGTGGGCCGGTCCAGCGCCGTCACCCACGCCCGCGTCACCCGGAACACCAGCTGGGCGGCCCCCGGGACGCGGGGGGAGGGCCCCGCCGGGGCGTACTGCCCCGCCGCGCGCACGGCGAAGGTGGGCTGCCGGCAGGCCGGGTCCGAGTAGTGCTGGTACAGCCCCTCCCACGCGCGCCGCGCCGCGTCGAAGCTGAAGAGGCGGGTGAGGAAGAGCACGGAGGGCCGGGACTCGCAGCCCTGGCTGGCCCAGCGCCCCCCCAGGGAGAGGCTCACCGCCGGCACCGCCGGCAACACCGGGGGGCGCTGCTCTGAGGACCGGTACACCCGCGCACACACCGGGCAGGGGTGGATGTGGTGCTGAGAGAGAGGGGGATGGGGATAGAGAGAGAGGGGAATGAGAAATAGAGGGAGACAAGGGAGAGAGAGAAAGAGAGATTAAATCATTTTAAGTCCAGCATATAAGATCTACTTCTCCGAGCTATACCATCCAACCATGCACGTACAGATAATAACAGATAAAAAGGAATGAATGAAAGGATGAAAAGTAGACCTTCCCCTGTACGGGGGGGGGGGGGGGGTATCACAAATCCATCAGCAGGGCCCCAAAAGTCTCATTTTTGGCTCATTTTCCCTCACTGCCCTTACAGAGCTCTCGTACTTATCAGTTTGTTGTGTATTGATTTCATAATGTAATGTTATAGTACCAGGTGTGGTTTAAGAAGTTTGGTGTTTTTATGGGCAATAAATTTAAATATATAGGCCTACTGCCAATTAACCTTTTGAACTGGAGAGAGAGACGTGGGGGAGGGGGGAGGTTATACATATAATTTGCTTCACCTATTTGTTTCACCCTTAACTCTTTCACCCTTAATGTGTATTTACCTGCATGTTGCATATGATATTACTGTATGCTCTTATATGAAAGCATTAAGTGACTTGGCAATATCTATTTATACTTTACTATATGCTAATAAGACGTTTCTAATCAAATTTAATTGATTTTAGTACGAGGAAAGAACAGCATAAATGTCCATATGGTTTTTAATATTAATCTATAGTGAGCATGGTGACTGGATCCACGCTACGAGGAGAAAGGTGTGCCTGAATTTAGGACGTTGCGTGAATGTGTGCAAGTGGTGATTTAAATCGACTGGGCCCAAAATCGCAGTCCCAGGACACAGCAGAGGTGCTCGTACAGGCTCTCTGAGGGTTCTGTGCTTCACATGATTTTACCCATCAGCCCCTGCTGCTGTCAGAACGGCCCTTTTCATGCCTTTGTGTTCCCTATACGCTTTGTGAGGGATCATATCGCAGATCTGGGGACTGGG
The DNA here is from genome assembly GCA_039654925.1 of Anguilla pacifica. Classification (NCBI taxonomy): domain Eukaryota; kingdom Metazoa; phylum Chordata; class Actinopteri; order Anguilliformes; family Anguillidae; genus Anguilla; species Anguilla pacifica. The sequence goes on from CM077296.1 coordinate 5,858,970, forward strand.
AATGTTCATATTTATTACCTGTGCTCAAGTTTTATTAACTGTGTGTGTTTGGAAAGTTTAAATGTGCAACAAAATGCAAGTAAAGCCTTCTGTGTGCATAGAAACACTCGAAATAAGCCTATCACTAAATAGTTAAATTAAGGGGAAGGAACGTTTAACTGACTTTTTTGCTTTTTTCATAAAATTTTATAAGCCTTGCAAGGTAAGTGATGTTGCAAGTGTGCGTGTGTCTGTGTATGAGCACATGTACATGCGTGTGTGTGCTTGTGTGTGTCTGTGTGCAAGCATGTGTGCGTGTGTCTGTGCGTGTGCTTGTGTGTCTGTGTGCAAGCGTGCATGCATGTGTGTGAATGTGTGTGTACGTGTGTGCTATGTACAAACCTATGTGTGTGTGTGCACGTGTGCATGCGTGTGTATGTGCATGTGTTTTTGTGCGTATGTATAAACGTGTGTGTGTCTGAGTGTGTGTCTGCGTGCATGCATGTGTGTGCACACGTGTGCTTACGTATGTACAACCGTGTGTGTGTGTGTCTGTGTGCATGCATGTGTGTGTTTGTGTGTGTACGCGTGTGTGTTGTGTGTGTACACCTGCGTGTGTGTATGTGTCTGTGTGCATGCGTGTGTGTTGTGTGTGTACACGTGCCTGTGTCTGTGTGTCTGTATGCATGCATGTGTGTGTGTACACGTGCGTGTGTCTGTGTGTGCGTGTGTGTTTGTGTGTGTACGCGTGTGTGTTGTGTGTGTACACGTGCGTGTGTCTGTTTGTGTGCATGTGTGTTTGTGTGTGTGTCTATGTACATGCATGTGTGTGTGTCTGTGTGTGTGTGTGTGTATGTGTCTGTGCGTCTGTGTGCATGCATGTGTGTGTACGCGTGTGTGTTGTGTGTGTACACGTGTGTGTGTCTGTGTGTGTGTGTGTATGTGTCTGTGTGTCTGTGTGCATGCATGTGTGTGTGTATGTATGTGTCTGTGTGTCTGTGTGCATGCATGTGTGTGTGTGTGTGTGTGTGTGTGCGTGTGTGTATGTATCTGTGTGTCTGTGTGCATGCATGTGTGTGTGTGTGTGCGCGTGTGTGTGTGTGTGTGCGCGTGTGTGTGTGTGTGTGCGTAGCCACAGTCTCACCATAGCGCTCTGTAGGGGGTGCTGGTACCCAGTGGGGCGGTAGTGGGCTCTCTGGCTCCAGTCGGTGTGCACATCTCCCAGGAAGAGCTCCTGTACCGTCCCACCGTGGGGGTGGTGCTGGGTCTCCACCCTCAGCAGACTCAGCTCCATCATGGAGAACCCCAGCGCCTCCAGGCAGCTGGAGCCCCCGGCCCTGGAGCTGTACAGCTCGTACAGGCGGCCCGGCGCCCAGCCGGCCCCGGCCCGGCCCTGGCAGACGGGCGGCAGGCGGGCGGCCAGCCGACGCGCGGCGGCGGCGCTGTGGAAGACCACGCCCACCTTGTGCAGGTGGTGCTCCGCCTCCGTGGCGCCGCGCGTGATCCAGGAGGCCTGGCGGAGACGCATCCGGCCGCGGATCACCAGCGAGTAGGCCGGCTCCCGGCAGCCGCCGTCCCGGTAGTAAAACTGCAGGGCCTTGAACTGCCGGCTGGGGTAGAAGGTGTAGGAGCGCGTGAGGAACTCCGGACCGGGTCGAACCTCACACCTGAGAGGAGAGGGGTGCGAGAGCAGGGACGAATTAAAACAGCCTCTTACACAGTCCTGTCTTCTACCTCTGCTGTGTCCCGTTAGTGGCAAGCTCCACCCAAAAAGCAGGATTTGGTATGTTCCGTCTCACCCTTGGAATAATTGACCTGTTAAAACTAAATTGTTCACCTGTATCTGCAAAAGTCTATTGGAATCTCTAGGTAAGGATGTAGAGCAGCTCTGGGAGCTCTAGGTAAGGATGTAGAGCAGCTCTGGGAGCTTTAGATAAGGATGTGGAGCAGCTCTGGGGGCTCTAGGTAAGGATGTAGGGCAGCTCTGGGAGCTCTAGGTAAAGATCTAGAGTAGCTCTGGGAGCTCTAGGTAAGGATGTAGAGCAGCTCTGGGAGCTCTAGGTAAGGATGTAGGGCAGCTCTGGGAGCTCTAGGTAAGGATGTAGAGCAGCTCTGGGAGCTCTAGGTAAGGATGTAGAGTAGCTCTGGGAGCTCTAGGTAAGGATGTAGAGTAGCTCTGGGAGCTCTAGGTAAAGATCTAGAGTAGCTCTGGGAGCTCTAGGTAAGGATGTAGAGCAGCTCCGGGAGCTCTAGGTAAGGATGTAGAGCAGCTCTGGGAGCTCTAGGTAAGGATGTAGAGTAGCTCTGGGAGCTCTAGGTAAAGATGTAGGGCAGCTCTGGGATCTCTAGGTAAAGATGTATGGTAGCTCTGGGAGCTCTAGGTAAGGATGTGGAGCAGCTCTGGGGGCTCAAGGTAGGGATGTGTAGAGCAGCTCAAGGAGCTCTAGGTAGGGATGTGTCGAGCAGCTCCGGGAGCTCTAGGTAAGGATGTAGAGTGGCTCTGGGAGCTCTAGGTAAGGATGTAGAGCAGCTCTGGGAGCTCTAGGTAAGGATGTAGAGCAGCTCTGGGAGCTCTAGGTAAGGATGTAGAGCAGCTCTGGGAGCTTTAGATAAGGATGTGGAGCAGCTCTGGGGGCTCTAGGTAAGGATGTAGGGCAGCTCTGGGAGCTCTAGGTAAAGATCTAGAGTAGCTCTGGGAGCTCTAGGTAAGGATGTAGAGCAGCTCTGGGAGCTCTAGGTAAGGATGTAGGGCAGCTCTGGGAGCTCTAGGTAAGGATGTAGAGCAGCTCTGGGAGCTCTAGGTAAGGATGTAGAGTAGCTCTGGGAGCTCTAGGTAAGGATGTAGAGTAGCTCTGGGAGCTCTAGGTAAAGATCTAGAGTAGCTCTGGGAGCTCTATGTAAGGATGTAGAGCAGCTCCGGGAGCTCTAGGTAAGGATGTAGAGCAGCTCTGGGAGCTCTAGGTAAGGATGTAGAGTAGCTCTGGGAGCTCTAGGTAAAGATGTAGGGCAGCTCTGGGATCTCTAGGTAAAGATGTATGGCAGCTCTGGGAGCTCTAGGTAAGGATGTGGAGCAGCTCTGGGGGCTCAAGGTAGGGATGTGTAGAGCAGCTCAAGGAGCTCTAGGTAGGGATGTGTCGAGCAGCTCCGGGAGCTCTAGGTAAGGATGTAGAGTGGCTCTGGGAGCTCTAGGTAAGGATGTAGAGCAGCTCTGGGAGCTCTAGGTAAGGATGTACAGCAGCTCTGGGAGCTCTAGGTAAAGATCTAGAGTAGCTCTGGGAGCTCTAGGTAAGGATGTAGAGCAGCTCCGGGAGCTCTAGGTAAGGATGTAGAGTGGCTCTGGGAGCTCTAGGTAAGGATGTAGAGCAGCTCTGGGAGCTCTAGGTAAGGATGTACAGCAGGTCTGGCAGCTCTAGGTAAGGATGACTTGCCTGGAGGAGACCCAGCTACCCTCCAGCTTTGGTGGAATGAGCGCAGTGATTTTGGCTCCGTCCTGCAGGTGGCGCAGTTGAGCCTGGCACTGTGGCTCCCACAGAAGTTTGGCTGTGTTGTTGACCGGAGAGGTGAAGGGTGCTGTCGGCACCTCCCATAATTTACTTCCCATCACCAAGGCAACTGCAGACACAGGATCAAGAGAAACTGAGACATTAGGATTCTGTGGTTCTGTCTGCAGACAGGGTCCTTTAAAGATATCGAGCCTCATGGGTTCCTAATCTCGTATTATTGCATAGATTTGTATGCCATCTACAGTCATGTTAACATATTTTGACAGTAATTCCAGGTGTTGTTGTATCGCAAAAATACACATAAAATATCCCCTATTTATAGCAAAATTTAAAAAGTAAAATATAACACTATAATTTTAAACTCATCCATTTTAAACTCACAAATACACCTCACTGCAAATACGGATGGGCAAAAATCCATCCACCCATCCATTACTTATCCCCTCTTATTCCTGGTCAGAGTCACGGGAGGTGCTGGAGCCTATCCCAGCATGCAATGGGTGAGAGGCAGGAATACATCACCAGTTCACCAGTTCATCGCAGATGGGAAAAATACATTAAAATATATCTTTAAATATATAATGTACTTCCAAGATAATGTGTCTATGAACTATAATCAAAATGGTGGATGTGTTGTTTGCTTTGCAGGTGGAGAAGAAATGAAAAAAAACTGCAGAACTGACATGCAATCCACATGATACACACACATGCCAACAAACATCTCAAATACATATATCTGAAATATTACCCAGATGTGACTGCAGGCGTACTCACTACCTAAAGGGCTGGCTAGTTCTTGATGTAACTGAGCAAACATTCATCAAGTGGCAGAATATCATCTATATGCAAAGTTTCTGTCTAGTGACCACAAGTAAGCAAATTTAGATCTGCAGTGGGTACAAAAACTGGACTCCCTGTGGATGGCCACTGGATGGCGCAGTTGGTCTGCCCTCGGCTAGCAAATACACAATGGCGCACTTGCACCTGCCACCGTTGCACCTGTCAGTCCACCAGTTTCTACTGCAAAGTCCCACCGCAGCGGTCCGCTCACAGACAGCTGAGGAGAGGCAGTGGAGGTGAAGATCTGCTGTTGAAATAATGCAGAAGAGTTGGCGGCTGGTCTTCCACCCGGCAGATCGCCATGGCACCCGACTGCGCAGTGCCCACAGACTGGCAGCCAGCAGATCGCCATGGCACCTGACTGCGCAGTGCCCACAGACTGGCAGCCAGCAGATCACCATGGCACCCAACTGCGCAGTGCCCACAGACTGGCAGCCAGCAGATCACCATGGCACCCAACTGCGCAGTGCCCACAGACTGGCAGCCAGCAGATCGCCATGGCACCCGACTGCGCAGTGCCCACAGACTGGCAGCCAGCAGATCGCCACGGCACCCGACTGCGCAGTGCCCACAGACTGGCAGCCAGCAGATCGCCACGGCACCCAACTGCGCAGTGCCCACAGACTGGCAGCCAGCAGATTGATGCCAGAGCTCCGCTAGGCACTAGCCTGCTGGGTCCATCCATCTCTCCCAGATTAAGGGAGGTCAGAGTTCAACATCTCTCCCAGATTAAGGGAGGTCAGAGTTCAACATCTCTCCCAGATTCAGGGAGGTCAGAGTTCAACATCTCTCCCAGATTAAGGGAGGTCAGAGTTCAGCATCTCATCCAGATTAAGGGAGGTCAGAGTTCAGCATCTCTCCCAGATTAAGGGAGGTCAAAGTTCAACATCTCTCCCAGATTAAGGGAGGTCAGAGTTCAACATCTCTCCCAGATTCAGGGAGGTCACAGTTCAGCATTTCACCCAGATTCAGGGAGGTCACGGTTCAGCATTTCACTTCTAGCCACCTGCCCATGTCACTTGATTTTATTAAATGTCAGAAATAATTACACGTTTCTGATGACATTCTGGACCAGAATGAACCGGGACATCTAAATGCTCGTGCACACGCATGAGTGATAGAGCCAAGATTTTGAAACCCCTTTGAGACCCGTTAGGTCAGCTTGATTTGCTGTTTCTCATTACCCTGCGTTGCACAACTCAACATGTCCGCTTCTATTACTGTTCAAAATGGCACTACCGCACACCAGTCCCCACACCGGGGAAGGCAAACTGCAGCCCTTCATTCTCAACTCAGCAAACGGGAAAAATGATCTGTTGTGAAATGTGAGTGAAGACCGTGCATAAATATCCCAAGGCATGCTGGGTACGCATGCTTTCCATCTTTAAGAAATTGGCTGCTTCTGAAGACACTATTCAAAACAACAGTAAGTAATAACTGTAATACTAAAGCAAAAGGAAATTCTTAATGATGTTTTCAATCTGGGTATGAACATATAATTCACATTTTTGCATAACAAAAAAATGGCTTCCTCTGAGGTTTGCGAGACAGCCAACCTGCCGTGCATTGTGGGTGGGATGTATCGGTGCTTCGAACTGTGCCAACTCTCCAACATTTAATTAAATCATTTAGCAGATGCTCTTACCCAAAGCAGCATACAAAACATTGCATAAATCAAGCACAGATGAACACCAGATTAGATGCAGAATTAATCTGTTCCACAATCATTCACGGTACAAAGCAATATTATACAACAAACAACAACAGATTTTCACACACAAATTACATACTGGAGGAGGACAAATTAAATAGAAGAGAATTTTTTTGCTTGTTCGCAAGTCTACTCACTATGGCAAACAGGGACGGGCAGTATTTTCAATCCAGGAATTTGAAATATGAATTTGCATGTATGTGTTTCATGTATTATGATTTGCTTGTTTATTATCTAATAAAATATGTTATATTTCTGTGCATCTTGAAGGGTAAACAAGTCACTTCAAGCCAGTGTTGTTATTGGTGGAAAAAGGATGAAATTTCTCAGTGGGATGGGAAAAATATCCCATAGCTCACCGGGCCTGATATATTAAGACCTTTAGCACGTGCAAAGCCAATAACACAACCAATGATTGGTGCAAAACAAATATCATAACCAATCGTTGGTCAGGTTATTGGTTTTGTGTGTTAAAAGGTTCCAAATATGGTAAAGGCCTTAGCTAATCAGGCCCACAATGTACAAACTTAAATTAGGATAGAATAGATACCTCTGGAGAGACCCGGATATAATGATTATAAGTAAATCATTAAAATTGGAGAAAATCCTTCCTTAGACAGCGTTCCTGAATGATCCACAAAACGTAAAAATATGTAAGGACAAATAAAGGCTGTTAAAATCATTTTTAAAAGTTAAAATAAATCTTCCTCTTCTAAGTTAAAAAAGCGTTATGGTTGACAGGAATTAATTCGCAGGTTCAGTTCTGTAATTTTCTTTGTAATGAGCGGTGATCAGGCTATTACTGCCGTGCGTAGACCTGAATCGCAACTTGGCCGCTTCTGTGGAGAGGAGAGACCATCGGTTTGGCTTGTCCCTTCGATCAGCAGCCAGCAGCAATTCTCTTTTGTTTATTTACTTGCTTTTTTCTGGAAATTCAGTCCTTAAACTTGAGAAGATTTTAGATACGCATTTGTGAAAATGGGAAAATGACGACCCTGTTTTTAGTCGACGGAGGGAGTTAAATGGACTCCTCGTGTGACTTTGTTTATTCATTCTGTGCCGCACGGTCTCTGCCGCTCACTGCTGTGGCTCACTTTTCTTTACAAATAGGCGGTAAATTGTACTCGGAACGTAGAGGCGTGTCTGACCGTTATTTTATGAATTATTGTGAAACAAACAAAAACATTCAGATGTTGTTTCATATCCATGCACACATCCAAATTGTGCTGCTATATTAATGTTCGGAACCTTGGGTTTTAAAGCGAATCAGCACACTCAGTGGCATTCATGTACTAATTCTATAGGATTAATATTGTTTCTGAAATACGTAAAGAGTTTGAGTATGGGGATTGGACCCGGTGCATGCTGTATGGCCCCATGTGCACCCTGACAACGAGAGGAGAACTGGAGGACAGGGAGAGCGCGGGGCGACCCAGCCCAACTTGATTTTGATTGAACCCAAATGCTCTGAGAGTGAAGAGGCTCCCCTCCAGGGGGACGTCCTGTTTGTTACAAGCGGGATGGCTCCAGTTTCAGCTTCCACCGCCAAACGTCAAACAACGAGGGGATGAGTCCCCGCAGCCTCGTTCTCTCGCTTCCCTCGCCCCCAGTCCCTACACCCACGCCCCCCCCCCCTCCATCCACCCAACACTCCCTCCCCGCGAGACCGTAAAGACCCCCCCCCCCCCCCCCCCCCCCCCCCCCCCGCGGTTTGGGGACAGCTTTATGAACGTCCCAGTGCAGTTGAGAGCCCCATCTGAGCGGGCGCGAGGCAGGGGCTGTGGTCTCTCGTGTTTTTGTGGAAGCGTCTGCACAATGTCCGTTGTCGATGTTTCGGGTTACGGTCGGTTTGTGACCGAGGAATGGCTGTGCCCTGTGATCTTGAATGACACTATTGCGATTGCTTTAATTGAGAAAGTCTTTGTTTGTGTGAGTCAGCCAACCTGCTTCCCCTTAGAGTGTTCCGAGCCGGTAATTAGACCGATCCTCTTTAGGGTGAGTTTGAATCCGAATGGGTTGTTTTACCTCAACTGTTGAAACGATTTCCGTGTGTCTTGATGCTTCATTTGATACCTCTCCCGGTTTAAATATAGGTCTGTTTACAGGCCCAATGTGCATTGTGTTTCATCCTTTAACTAGAAAGTACACATCGTGTGTTACTTAAATGAAAAATATAGGCCTGCAGTTTCCCTCTCTAAATATAATTAAATTCCAATCTCTGCTGTTATTGATATACACGTCACGCAATAATACTTATCCCCCTTTCATCGCCTCTGTTTCGCTCCAATGCAATTCAGGTCCAAATCATTTCTGACTAGTTTCGTTTCTTTTCCTTCTTTTTTTTTTTTTTACCGATCTCTCTCAGATAACCACCTCTAACGGTCTGTTTTATGACATGCTGAACGCTAAAATCAGCTCCAACGTTAAAATATTTAGGAGCGCAAAAATGCATTCCAATTAGATGGGTTCCTAAATTATTTTTCTACAGTCGACACGCATCAATTTTCAGGAGCAAATGCCCCTAAAATGGGAGCACTGTAGTGCCCCGTGATGGTCGGCGAATGTTAAACAAGCCGAGTAACAACGGACACTTCAATGAGTCAACAAGAATGGTAACATACAGTAATAAAGGATCGTAGAAATATAATGTATGCTTTAATAAGAGTTATATTTGCCCAGCGTTTGTTTTAGATTTCCCCCCATAAATGTTGTGTTTCAGTCCCTCCGCGCTGCTTTGGATCGCGTCCCCATGGGGCTCCATGGAAAAGATTACACGCGCGCTTCAACATATGGTTGCGTTTACGCGGGAGGAGAGAGAAAAGGGGAAAGGCCCGCCTCAGAATTAAAATTACTGAGCAATTGGGGTTCCAATTAGGCAGTTTATTTTTTCCTCTTTTTTTGCAAAAACGAAGACAATAACCACTGCAGCTATCTAAAATCTGTTGAATATTAGGCCTAGGCACATACCAATGGTTACTTGGAAATATTATCTTTGAATCGTATGTGCAAGCCTATATATTAAAAAGATATAGCCTATTTAGTGCTCTTTGCTCTCGTGAGTAACTATAATTAGCCTGTATATATATATATATATATATATATATATATATATATATATATATATATATATATATATATATATATATGAAAACATTTAAGAACAAAAATCGCAGAACAAAGTTCGTTCCGTCGCAGTAAAGGTAAAGATTTGTATTTCAAATTATAACGGTTTGACAAATACATAAAGCATTGTTATCTAAACAATTGTTACTTTCAGATTTCTTTGAAAGTCAGGCCAGTGAAAAGGGAGTGTTTATCGCGATTTTGACTGCGATCCATTCCGAAGGCGTCTGAGCCAGAAAAGACGCGGCCATACCTCCAAGTTGTGAATTTATGAGCATCGGGGGAGATGTCGTTACAGGGTCTGTGGGCGCGGCGTCCCGTCTGTTATCCTTATTTCTCCTTACCACTTACATTTCACTATTTAGTCACTTGGCATGCGTTGAGTAAATGTGACATAGAGACGTGCAATTCACTTGCTAAGCAAACACCATGAAAGGAATACACAGGCAAATCATATAGGCTACATGCCACCGTCAAGGTTTTCCACCATTACAGGATGTTCCTCTCCTGTCCACCTGAGGATAAATCCTCTGTGTTTTTACTATTGTAACGTCATGTAACAGTATCGCAATGTATTATTTTATGAGTTTTATAGTGTATTTTGTACACTGTGATCGTCCTGACTTTTTTGACTGTTTTATCTGTGACTGTTTTATATGTGATTGTTCTGACTCTTTGGTATACTGTGATTGTCTTGACTGTTTTATTGTTGTACACCTGCCCAGGGACTGCAGATGAAAACAAGCTCTTAGCTATATATCTGGTACAATGCATCAAATTTCTATTGCCGAAATTTATGTTAAAAATTGTACATTTTCCCTGTCCAATAAATTGAATAAATAAATAAAAAACAAATAAGGTTTGTGCGATAATGGAATAAGGGTTCGTTTTGGCGGAAAACAGCCAGAGAATCCTGACGTTTTAGTGTGCTGTGAAAGACCATATGAAAGGGAGAATTATAGAAATAGTTTATGGAATTCAGAGTTTGCTATGAAGAAATCTCAAACCTACTGACAATTACACACGTGGTCAGACCTGTGAATCGCCTTCTTCACCTTTTGATTTAGTGCATTCTGCAACCTGACCAGCAGAGGGCAAAGCAGCAAAGCAGCAAAGCATGTGTGGTCCATATCAATCCAACCTTGCTGCCAAGATCAGATTGTTTTGTTAGGGGCCAAAGTAATCTACCTGTCTGGATGTGCCATCACGAGACATTTCCACACACTGGAGACTTTGATTTACAGGTGGTGTGTAATTTATGAAAGACCTCCAGGCACCCGCTTGTTTGTTTGTGTTTGGGATGAAAGTTTGGCAGCTGCCGCCTTTTGAGGTCCTGTCCTTTGGGACGTCTAAAAATATGTTTCCCCGTACCTGTCTATTTGGAGCAGTCCTGTGCAGACTGTTTGCAGACGGGGCCCATGTTGTTTTCAGATCCTCCGAGTCGAGTCAGACACAGAAGTGCCCCTCTGTTCTGTAGTACAGTCAGGCTGCCCCTCTGTTCTGTAGTACAGTCAGGCTGCCGCTCTGTTCTGTAGTACAGTCAGGCTGCCCCTCTGTTCTGTAGTACAGTCAGGCCTGCCGCTCTGTTCTGTAGTACAGTCAGGCTGCCGCTCTGTTCTGTAGTACAGTCAGGCTGCCCCTCTGTTCTGTAGTACAGTCAGGCCTGCCGCTCTGTTCTGTAGTACAGTCAGGCTGCCGCTCTGTTCTGTAGTACAGTCAGGCCTGCCCCTCTGTTCTGTAGTACAGTCAGGCTGCCCCTCTGTTCTGTAGTACAGTCAGGCCTGCCCCTCTGTTCTGTAGTACAGTCAGGCTGCCCCTCTGTTCTGTAGTACAGTCAGGCCTGCCCCTCTGTTCTGTAGTACAGTCAGCCTGCCCCTCTGTTCTGTAGTACAGTCAGGCTGCCGCTCTGTTCTGTAGTACAGTCAGGCTGCCGCTCTGTTCTGTAGTACAGTCAGGCCTGCCCCTCTGTTCTGTAGTACAGTCAGGCTGCCCCTCTGTTCTGTAGTACAGTCAGGCTGCCGCTCTGTTCTGTAGTACAGTCAGGCCTGCCGCTCTGTTCTGTAGTACAGTCAGGCTGCCGCTCTGTTCTGTAGTACAGTCAGACCTGCCCCTCTGTTCTGTAGTACAGTCAGGCTGCCTCTCTGTTCTGTAGTACAGTCAGGCTGCCCCTCTGTTCTGTAGTACAGTCAGGCTGCCGCTCTGTTCTGTAGTACAGTCAGGCTGCCCCTCTGTTCTGTAGTACAGTCAGGCCTGCCCCTCTGTTCTGTAGTACAGTCAGGCTGCCCCTCTGTTCTGTAGTACAGTCAGACCTGCCCCTCTGTTCTGTAGTACAGTCAGGCTGCCTCTCTGTTCTGTAGTACAGTCAGGCTGCCCCTCTGTTCTGTAGTACAGTCAGGCCTGCCCCTCTGTTCTGTAGTACAGTCAGGCTGCCCCTCTGTTCTGTAGTACAGTCAGGCCTGCCCCTCTGTTCTGTAGTACAGTCAGGCCTGCCCCTCTGTTCTGTAGTACAGTCAGGCTGCCCCTCTGTTCTGTAGTACAGTCAGCCTGCCCCTCTGTTCTGTAGTACAGTCAGGCTGCCCCTCTGTTCTGTAGTACAGTCAGGCTGCCCCTCTGTTCTGTAGTACAGTCAGGCTGCCCCTCTGTTCTGTAGTACAGTCAGGCTGCCCCTCTGTTCTGTAGTACAGTCAGGCCTGCCCCTCTGTTCTGTAGTACAGTCAGGCTGCCCCTCTGTTCTGTAGTACAGTCAGGCTGCCCCTCTGTTCTGTAGTACAGTCAGGCTGCCCCTCTGTTCTGTAGTACAGTCAGGCTGCCCCTCTGTTCTGTAGTACAGTCAGGCCTGCCCCTCTGTTCTGTAGTACAGTCAGACCTGCCCCTCTGTTCTGTAGTACACCTGCACCATCATACAGCTCAGAGACACAACCCCTGCACCATCATACAGCTCTGCAGCTCTGAGACACAACCCCGCACCATCATACAGCTCTGAGACACAACCCCTGCACCATCATACAGCTCTGCAGCTCTGAGATACAACGCCTGCACCATCATACAGCTCTGCAGCTCTGAGACACAACCCCTGCACCATCATACAGCTCTGAGACACAACCCCACACCATCATACAGCTCTGAGACACAACCCCTGCACCATCATACAGCTCTGCAGCTCTGTGACACAACACCTGCACCATCATACAGCTCTGCAGCTCTGAGACACAACCCCTGCACCATCATATATCTCTGCAGCTCTGAGACACAACCCCTGCACCATCATACATCTCTGCAGCTCTGAGACACAACCCCTGCACCATCATACATCTCTGCAGCTCTGAGACACAACCCCTGCACCATCATACAGCTCTGAGACACAACCCCCACCATCATACAGCTCTGCAGCTCTGAGATACAACCCCTGCACCATCATACAGCTCTGAGACACAACCCCCACCATCATACAGCTCTGCAGCTCTGAGATACAACCCCTGCACCATCATACAGCTCTGAGACACAACCCCTGCACCATCATACAGCTCTGAGACACAACCCCTGCACCATCATACAGCTCTGAGACACAACCCCTGCACCATCATACAGCTCTGAGACACAACCCCTGCACCATCATACATCTCTGAGACACAACCCCCACCATCATACAGCTCTGCAGTTCTGAGACACAACCCCTGCACCATTGAGGAAGCAACACCCCCCCCCCCCCCCAACCGTCATCCTCCCAGCATTGATTGCCCCTCCCAGGATGAAATGCCTCATTAATTTTGGATGGTTTTCACATTCTTCTTTTCTCTTTTTTCCTCCCCGTCTTTTTTTTTGTTCGTGTGCTGATGAAGTGCAGTCGGGAGGAAAAGCTGCAGCCGAGCTCCTTTCATCTAGTGGAGCGGAGCCATGGTGCTGATTAGCAGGCCTGGGCTGTGTGTGTGTGTCTGAGTGTGTGTGTGTGTGTGTGTGTGTGTGAGTGTGTGTGCATCTGTGTGGGAGGGTGTGTGAGTGTGCGTGTGAGTGTGTGTGTGTGTGTGTGTGTGTGCATCTGTGTGGGAGGGTGTGTGAGTGTGCGTGTGTGTGTGTGTGTGTGTGTGTGTGTGTGTGTGCATCTGTGTGGGAGGGTGTGTGTGTGTGCGTGTGAGTGTGTGTGTGTGTGTGCATGTGTGTGTGCATCTGTGTGGGAGGGTGTGTGTGTGTGTGTGTGTGTGCATCTGTGTGGGAGGGTGTGTGTGTGTGTGAGAGTGTGTGTAGTTGGTGGGGGGGGGGGTGTAATGGCTTCTCTCTGGCTCTACATGCCATGGAACAGATGAGCCCCATGTGGATACTCAGTGAGGGGGGGTTTGGGGCAGTGGGGGGGTTGGGCAGGGGGCAGGTGCCTGTTCAGTAAGCCTACAGAATCCTGATCCAGAGCAGCGACAGGTGGAGAATCCCCCATGTGCAGGAATCAGCTATTTCAAATTAAAATTTCAAACTCAAATTGGCAATTGTTTCCATGACCGCACAGTGTTCCAAAATTAATCTTTTGGATAAAATGTCTCAGTGCAATGTGGAGTCAGTGCAGTAAGGAGTCTCAGTGCAGTGACGAGTTTCAGTGCAGGGAGGAGTTTCAGTGCAGTACGGAGTCTCAGTGCTGTGATAAGTCTCAGTGCTGTAAGTAGTCAGTGCAGTAAGGAGTCTCAGTGCTGTGATTAGTCTCAGTGCTGTAAGTAGTCAGTGCAGTAAGGAGTCTCAGTGCAGTGAGGAGTTTCAGTGCAGGGAGGAGTTTCAGTGCAGTACGGAGTCTCAGTGCTGTGATTAGTCTCAGTGCTGTAAGTAGTCAGTGCAGTAAGGAGTCTCAGTGCTGTGATTAGTCTCAGTACTGTAAGTAGTCAGTGCAGTAAGGAGTCTCAGTGCGGTAATGAGTCTCAGTGCAGTAAGGAGTCTCAGTGCGGTAATGAGTCTCAGTGCAGTAAGGAGTCTTATTTATCCATATTCTGTGAACACAGGAATCCCCGCAGTGGAGGCACCCGGTTAGGGGCGGTAAGCAGCAGTGAACTTGACACTTATACTGACAGATAGCCTGTGACTCTCACAGGGTCACAGAAACAACACAGGCCCACACTAAGAGCAGATCCCCCCGTGGCCTAAAACACACCCACAGGCCAAAGGAACGGGTGGAACAAAGGGGGAGCAGTTGATGGTCTACTGGGTTTCAATTCCTCACCGTCTTGCGGTCTTATGCCTGAGGGCTGGATTTTCTACGGGGCTCAGAGCAGCCTCAGCCGAAGACAGACGCCTGACGCGGCTGCCCCTCTCTGCAGGCTGCGGTCGTGTGCCGGCCACATCTGGCCTTGCTCACACAAGCGCCGAGTCGCTCGAACCTGGTGCCAGACCTCAGAGAATCTGCCCTGATGGGGCAAGGGAATGCTAACAAGGGAGCGGGGCTCTGGGAGGTGGGACCAGCAGGGCTGTCCAGAGCACACAAGCAAACAGCCAGTCCTGAGCGGGGCTGAGAGTGAGAGATAATCAGGGGTCCTGAGCAGGGCTGAGAGTGTGAGATAATCAGGGGTCCTGAGCAGGGCTGAGAGTGTGAGATAATCAGGGGTCCTGAGCAGTACTGAGAGTGTGAGATAATCAGGGGTCCTGAGCAGGGCTGAGAGTGAGAGATAATCAGGGGTCCTGAGCAGGGCTGAGAGTGAGAGATAATCAGGGGTCCTGAGCAGGGCTGAGAGTGAGAGATAATCAGGGGTCCTGAGCAGGGCTGAGAGTGAGAGATAATCAGGGGTCCTGAGCAGGGCTGAGAGTGAGAGATAATCAGGGGTCCTGAGCAGGGCTGAGAGTGAGAGATAATCAGGGGTCCTGAGCAGGGCTGAGAGTGAGAGATAATCAGGGGTCCTGAGCAGCACTGAGAGTGTGAGATAATCAGGGGTCCTGAGCAGGGCTGAGAGTGTGAGATAATCAGGGGTCCTGAGCAGCACTGAGAGTGCGAGATAATCAGGGGTAATCAGAGAGGCCAGGGAGCTGATATCTCCTCCGGGCCTCTGTATAGTGTCAGGGTTTAATCCAGGTCCACATGACAAGGCCAAGTCCATTCCGGGGTTTCATGCCAACCTCTCATAATTACTTAATTAGCGGAACAGTTTATCTGACCTGACATTTTTTGTAACGGTACTACCTGCAGTTGCAGACTGTTTTTACTGTGATCAGCACTGGAGTGAATCAAAATGGGTTTACAGAGCTGTTCAGAGGAGTAAGACAGAATAATTGGAACAAGAAACAGGACAGAAGCCAGCTCTCCTGGAGTGGACCTGCACATCCCTGATTTATTCTGTTTGAGTTTTTCCTCATGTACTGCATTACCTTTCAGGGCAGAGTTCCTTCTCTTTAATCTATGAGAAGGTAGGACTGGGAAAAATTTCAAATACATGTCTTTTGAAAAATGTATTTTTGCATGTTGGTTTGGGTTGGTTTGTTCTTCTGTGCCACCTGTACAACTTGTTAAATCTCCAGTTTTGATTGTAGCTTACAGAGATTTATAACAGGTATTTTGTAACAAAATTAAGCTTTGCGTATTTTGCCCAATCCTATTTGAAGATGACCATAGATTATTATGTACAGTGAATTATTAAAAACTACAATTAATTGTTGCTTGAATTCTGCAGTATTTCCTCATCAATGGGCCAGAAACAGCATCCCCAAGGTCAGGGGTCACGGGTGACCGCTCAGAGCCCATGAACTGGCAAACTGCTAAAGGTCTCCCAAAGGCTGGTGTGAGTCTCCCTTGACTGGAAGGAAGGGGTGAGAGCCTGTAGATGGGGGTGCCCCCATCTGAAGGAGCACCTCTAAGCGGCGCTGACTGGTAAAATGCCCGCCCCCCAAGGCTGGCGAAGGAAATCAAAGGGCTTCCCGCGGCAGGGTCAATAATGGCGGCCTCCTGTTATTTCAGCCATTACCGTAATCAGAACATTAGTTCCAGGGCCATGTCTCCCAGCTCCGGGGGACCGCATTTCAAAGCGCACCGCTTTTACGCAAAACACAACCCCCCTCAAACACCCACGCACATCTTAAAGAAGAAAATAAACCTTTAAACAAGCCTGATTTTGGAAAAATTAGGTAATTTCACCAGAGGCTCCCGAGAGGTCTGGCTCTCTGCTACTTAAATATTTTTGATGGTAGAATCAGTTGAACTTTTCAGTTTTTGACAGTGAACTTCCAAAATGTTCGCCATGGATACATGGTGTTTCCTTCCTCATATAGTATTTTACAAAGTCCAAAATATTTCTGTTATATTACTTCTGTCCATTTATGATATGAAATTGTCAGCCAATATTCATCTTGAAGCTATTACACCTATTTGCAGTCTGTTTATTTTTGTCTCATTGTATATTATTTACCACATGTACCTGCGGTTTTCAGAATGTACCTGTCAGACGGTGTATTCTGCAAAAGGTCAGTCAGCTCTAACACCACGAGCAGTAACAAAGAATTACAGTATATTTCCCAACTTCAGCTGGAGTCTGAATTACAGTACATTTCCCAACTTCAGCTGGAATCTGAATTACAGTACATTTCCCAACTTCAGCTGGAATCTGAATTACAGTACATTTCCCAACTTCAGCTGGAATCTGAATTACAGTACATTCCCCAACTTCAGCTGGAATCTGAATTACAGTACATTTCCCAACTTCAGCTGGAATCTGAATTACAGTACATTTCCCAACTTCAGCTGAAATCTGAAACACCCGCTCCAATGTTGTGCACTGTGATATATATCATCTTAAAAAACCAGCTGATAAAAATAACCAAAAAACCTTAAATGACCCTTTTATTGTCCTTTATTAACATCCCAGTTAAGATTAACTCAGTATTGAGCGTAATGTCCTATGTGCATTCCTATTACAATTGACTTCAGAGGTGTGCTTTATCTTCAGTGTAAATGTGCTGTGAGATTGAGTAGAGGTGTGCTTTCTCTTCAGTGTAAATGTGCTGTGAGATTGAGTAGAGGTGTGCTTTATCTTCAGTGTAAATGCTCTGTGAGATCGAGTAGAGGTGTGCTTCTCTTCAGTGTAAATGTGCTATGAGATTGAGTAGAGGTGTGCTTTCTCTTCAGTGTAAATGTGCTGTGAGATTGAGTAGAGGTGTGCTTCTCTTCAGTGTAAATGTGCTATGAGATTGAGTAGAGGTGTGCTTCTCTTCAGTGTAAATGTGCTATGAGATTGAGTAGAGGTGTGCTTCTCTTCAGTGTAAATGTGCTGTGAGATTGAGTAGAGGTGTGCTTTATCTATAGTGTAAATGCTCTGTGAGATTGAGTAGAGGTGTGCTTTCTCTTCAGTGTAAATGTGCTATGAGATTGAGTAGAGGTGTGCTTCTCTTCAGTGTAAATGTGCTATGAGATTGAGTAGAGGTGTGCTTCTCTTCAGTGTAAATGTGCTGTGAGATTGAGTAGAGGTGTGCTTTCTCTTCAGTGTACATGTACTGTGAGATTGAATAGAGGTGTGCTTTATCTTCAGTGTAAATGTGCTGTGAGATTGAGTAGAGGTGTGCTTTATCTTCAGTGTAAATGTACTGTGAGATTGAGTAGAGGTGTGCTTTCTCTTCAGTGTAAATGTGCTGTGAGATTGAGTAGAGGTGTGCTTTCTCTTCAGTGTAAATGTACTGTGAGATTGAGTAGAGGTGTGCTTTCTCTTCAGTGTACATGTACTGTGAGATTGAGTAGAGGTGTGCTTTCTCTTCAGTGTACATGTGCTGTGAGATTGAGTAGAGGTGTGCTTTATCTTCAGTGTGCTGTGCTGTGAGATTGAGTAGAGGTGTGCTTTATCTTCAGTGTGCTGTGCTGTGAGATTGAGTAGAGGTGTGCTTTCTCTTCAGTGTAAATGCACTGTGAGATTGAGTAGAGGTGTGCTTTCTCTTCAGTGTGCTGTGCTGTGAGATTGAGTAGAGGTGTGCTTTCTCTTCAGTGTGCTGTGCTGTGAGATTGAGTAGAGGTGTGCTTTCTCTTCAGTGTAAATGTGCTGTGAGATTGAGTAGAGGTGTGCTTTATCTTCAGTGTAAATGCGCTGTGAGATTGAGTAGAGGTGTGCTTTCTCTTCAGTGTGCTGTGCTGTGAGATTGAGTAGAGGTGTGCTTTCTCTTCAGTGTACATGTACTGTGAGATTGAGTAGAGGTGTGCTTTCTCTTCAGTGTGCTGTGCTGTGAGATTGAGTAGAGGTGTGCTTTCTCTTCAGTGTACATGTACTGTGAGATTGAGTAGAGGTGTGCTTTCTCTTCAGTGTAAATGTGCTGTGAGATTGAGTAGAGGTGTGCTTTCTCTTCAGTGTAAATGCGCTGTGAGATTGAGTAGAGGTGTGCTTTCTCTTCAGTGTAAATGTGCTGTGAGATTGAGTAGAGGTGTGCTTCTCTTCAGTGTAAATGTGCTGTGAGATTGAGTAGAGGTGTGCTTCTCTTCAGTGTAAATGTGCTGTGAGATTGAGTAGAGGTGTGCTTCTCTTCAGTGTAAATGTGCTGTGAGATTGAGTAGAGGTGTGCTTTCGCTTCAGTGTAAATGTGCTGTGAGATTGAGTAGAGGTGTGCTTTCTCTTCAGTGTGCTGTGCTGTGAGATTGAGTAGAGGTGTGCTTTATCTTCAGTGTAAATGTGCTGTGAGATTGAGTAGAGGTGTGCTTGCTCTTCAGTGTGCTGTGCTGTGAGATTGAGTAGAGGTGTGCTTCTCTTCAGTGTAAATGCGCTGTGAGATTGAGTAGAGGTGTGCTTTATCTTCAGTGTAAATGTGCTGTGAGATTGAGTAGAGGTGTGCTTTCTCTTCAGTGTAAATGTGCTGTGAGATTGAGTAGAGGTGTGCTTTATCTTTAGTGTAAATGTGCTGTGAGATTGAGTAGAGGTGTGCTTTCTCTTCAGTGTAAATGTGCTGTGAGATTGAGTAGAGGTGTGCTTTCTCTTCAGTGTGCTGTGCTGTGTGAAAGCTGGTGCTGATGCCCAGTCCAGCCCTGGCGCGGGAGATTGAGGATGCAGTCGCTGTGGTCACGAGGGGGGGTGTACCCCGGCGGGTCCTCTAAGCCCCTGTGATGTAACGTGATTTTGAGCGCTGCAGAGCTCGCTGAGCAGACCCAGTTAAACGGAACAAAAGGGCGACTGTGTCCACTGCTCGCAGCGCTTTTGTTCCTGCGCTTCAGACGCTGCCAGCTTATCTGCAGCCCGTGCTGCCGAAACATCGCCTCTCTGAGGAGATAACAAACGGCCTCAACTGGTCTGGGAATCTCTGAATGTCTGCTACATCGATTTACAGACTGGTGGTCAATCTTTCACGTGTGAACAAACATCGCAGAAACGGCTCTGAACGTGTACATGAATTAATTTACAGTATGTGTGAGTGTGTGCGTGTGTGTGTGTGCATGTGCTAGTGTGTGTGTGTATGTGTGTATGTGTGCGTGTGTGTGTGAATGCATTGTCTAATTTATTCAGAAATCGAACATAAGTTCCGTGGTACAACATTACAGCATATCATTCACAATTGTGTAATGAGACTTGCTCTAAGTTAAATTTCAAATGGCAAAGCATTTTCTTTCATTCTTAATGCGAACTGATAAAAGTTAAGTGTGTTACTTGCTGTGTTTGACAGTTCTTTCCCTGAGCTGTTAAAAGCTTCAATGAGCAGGGTAGCAAAAGATCTATATGAATCAACAAATTTTAATAAACTTTGAGTTTAAAAGCACGGCTCAGTTTTTAAAATATGACATTGAAAATTGACTTAGCAGAGAAGCACATGTTAGTCATCAGTAATTCTGGAACATTTCAGAACACAGCCATTTGGGGGCAAAGTTTTACACTAATTCCCTGGCCAATAAAAAAGAAAACAGATTTTAAGCAAAGTCTCTACAACCTTAAAACAAAGCTCATTTAATGGGGACCAGAACGGTGAAAAAAATGTTGAACATCGTAATGTTTGCAAAAATGCAAAATCGCCATTTGATCCATGAGTACTTCTTTCGTTAGAGAACTGTTAGCAACTGATGACAGAAAACACAGAGCTTTGATCAGAGGGCAAACAGAGGACACAGAGAGAGAAAGGGAGAGGGGGAGAGGGGGAGAGGAGAGAGAGAGAGACCAACATGCACTTACCTTCCCAAAGCCACAGCAGCCAAAGCCCCTTCAGCAGGTGAGTGAAACCAATCTTCGACATGATTGTATACACACACACACACACACACACACGCACACACACACTCCAAACAAAGACAAGCTTCCTTGGCAATCCAGGTGTGGACGACCACCTCAACAAGTGGCTGTCTCCAAGGACATTTCCATTGCTGAAGGTAAGGGATCGATAAGCTGGACCCAGTCAGTAGCCTTTCTCCTGCACCTCTCTGCTTCCAGCTCCCCTTCTCACCAGAAAGAAAGAAAAAAATGTAATGCTGTCCCTTTGATTTGATTTAAATATATTTATTCCTCAGTCTGTTTGGAGTTATGCAGGAGAGCTTGTCTGTCTGTCTCAGCCTCTCTGGCTCTCCAGTGGAGGGTTGGCTGACTGTGCCTGTGTTCTGAGTACTCCTGCCTGTGGGGCTGGTTTAAAGAGAGGGAGAGGGAGAGAGAGAGAGGAGGAGGGGACTTTAGACTTCTCAGACGTAACCCTCTGGGGAGCATTTGAGAGCAAGGTGCAAGAGGGCAAAATCAGAAGCAGGGGAGGGGAGAGGGCAGCACTCACCACTGCGTCCCAGTCCAAAAAACAAAAACAAAAAACAAAATCACAACAAAAGCACTGAACTCACTGAAGCTCATGGCCCATTCAGGGCACTGTGTGGAGGGTCGCAGGAGGAAGGGTTCGAGGTTCGAGCCGGCCGTGGGCTCAGCGTTACGGAGCACATGGGACGCTCAAAGGGTGTGCGGGTTGGAGGAGAGGAGAACGTTCCCCTGACAGTTTTTAAAAATCCCCTGAAATGCATTTACTCAGACGGGTGCCAGCCCACGCTTGCTTCCACCGAGGCTCTTTGGAAGGACCGCCACAGTGGGCGAGCCTTTCCCCCCTTTTTAGGCTGACCGCGACCCGTGCTCCTGCCACAGGGGGGCACTGTGCCTCCTCCCTAATCGGGGACAGATCCATTGGAGTGTGAAGGGCTTTGATCCATCCAGCCCCCTCCCCGCGGAATTTTCAACTACCCCTGTGTCATCTGAACCCTATAATCCTGCGTCTCGCTTCCCCCCCCCCCCACACCCCCCTGGCCCCGCCCCCGGCCCCCGTGCACACATGCATGCACACACTCAGGGAAAAGCTCTTCTAACTGTTACCAGTTGAGAACAGTAAATTCTCCGATCTGCCGTAGCCCGGTCTTATGGCTCCCCCCTAATCTCTAGAGACAGATGTCCTCTCATACAACGTGATATACTGTGGGCTACACACCACAATGTTCTGCCTAAAATCAACTCACACAGAGTACTTTTAACTCTAATAGAGTGCAGGTGGGCCCTGGCGGGCTCATAAAATGTCTGTCAGAAATGATTTAGCACAAAGCTTTACTGTGTGAGGTATATGTCTCCCCTCAAACTCTGTAACATTTCAAATGGTTTTCACAACAGTCGTGCGAAGGAAGTGACGATCGTTCTGTCGAACAGTGAAAGCCGCGTTGTTTATTTCGGAAAGAGCGTGCTGCTTTTGATTCCGGCTAGGTTCGCAAATCGGCTTCCACTGACGCATTATTGTCGGTTTAAAAGGTCAGATATCCAGTCGCCTTCGGCTCACTCGCTGAGCTGAATCACCGCACAGGACTGAGCAGACAGACCGAGCGTGCTACAGAATGAGCTGGCAGCGCCCCCTGTGGGCACGCTTTGTCTCTGCAGTCTGCTCGCTCCAGTCCCGCGCCTGGCCACTGGCTTGCTGCTACTTGCTGATCTTTAAACTGACCAGCATAGTGAAGTAGGAAAGCACGCACTCCCTAATCAAGTCCTTTACCTCGCTTTCCAACCGACACGAACCTCTGGCATCCATCTTCCCTTTCACCGCCCACGTCTCCATCAGATTTGATTAAATCGAGGTGCGAAAACCTTGACTGTTTTTTTTCGTCTCGCGTATCCTGTAGGCTACCTTTTTTAAGATTAATAACAGATCTTGTTATTGTGTTGTGGTTTCTGCTTTATTTGTTTTATATTGCTTTAATTTACGGTTAAAATCCTAAGAGCGTCGGGGGGAAAGATCCTCCGGCTCCAGTTCCAGGCAGGCGGAGTTTGAAAAGTGGCGGCGTTCCAGGCTGTGGGAGACCGGTGCGGAGCCAGCGCGGTGCGGAGCGATGGGGGCCGGGCGATGGGGGCTGGGCCGTGACAAAGGAGCCCGGCGGCTCCGATAAGGGCGGCCTCTAATCATCACACATTCACATCCCCGCTCGCTATCTGCCAGCTGCTGCGACTCCAGACGCACGCGGGCGCGCAAACACTCCCCGGGCCTTCCCAGCATGCCCCGCGCTCGTCGCCGGCTCCCCCTTTCATCCCGGTGGTAATCTGCAGGTGGATCGCTGCGCTGCGCCGACAAGAGGGGCGCGTCGCTGATACACCCCCCCCCCCCCCCCAGATCGCCCCACCGCCGTGGAAAACCGCGCTGTTGATTCTTGCTTTGTCTACGCACCGGTGCGTTCTCCCCCCTCGACAGACGCTCGTTGCTCTGAGGAATTTAGCTATTCCATACTTGTTTAAAATAGTCCCAGTGAACCATGTGGTATAGTGAATACCTGGCCCGTAGCATCCCATAGTAGTAGGAAGCTCTATAGCAGGGGTGTCTACACTGTGACCTCTTGGGATTCAGTTTGACACCCCTGCTATAGAGCTTCCTACTGCCATGGGATGTCATTACACTCTACAGGATTTTGTGGTTCCCTTCCAATCAGCTGCCAGTTAAGGCCTTGAGAGCAAGGCGCGTGGTTTCCATAGCCAGTGAATGACTTAAATGAAATATTTGTGCCAAAAACACTCCAAAAATCAGCACGCACTGTGGCCCTCCAGGTGTGGAGTTAAACCTGCAGTCACTGCAGCCCTCCAGGACTGGAGTTAAACCTGCAGACACTGCGACCCTCCAGGACTGGAGTCAAACCTGCAGACCCTGCAGCCCTCCAGGTCTGGAGTTAAACCTGCAGTCACTGCGGCCCTCCAGGACTGGAGTCAAACCTGCAGACCCTGCAGCCCTCCAGGTCTGGAGTTAAACCTGCAGTCACTGCGGCCCTCCAGGACTGGAGTTAGACCTGCAGACACTGCGGCCCTCCAGGACTGGAGTTAAACCTGCAGACACTGCGGCCCTCCAGGACTGGAGTCAAATCAGCAGAAACTGCGGCCCTCCTGGACTGGTGTTAACCCAGCAGACACAGCGCCCCCTCCAGGACTGGAGTTTGACACCTGTGCTCTATAGCATCATATGTATGTGGTCTATCTGTGGGATACAAGAGTCCTCCTTATGCACATCTGTTAGATCATTTTGCAGTGCATGTTAATATGAACTCAGGGCACATACACCTATGTGCAGGTGCTCTTTGAGAATGGTGCCTCAGTTTCAGATGTTACAGTTATCCGTCAGGTATTTGTGAAGATGTGGACCGGGTCACTCTCTGTAGGATGCAAACCCCCCTCCCACACCGTGCTGTGGTGGACCCAACAGGAGAATGGAGAGAGAGAACAGGGGGTGGACCCCTCAAAAGAACTGATCATCTAGTCCATCAATCATGTCAGTGATTTGGTTTTCAAATTGAGTTGATTGTCTTAAGCTACAGTTAATATGAACTGCCCTACATGTAATGTTTTGTGCGTCTGAAATATCTTTTTTTCTTCCTAGTGGAGTTTGATTTAACCCTGTTACGTTATTAAATATCTCATCTTGTGTACTTTGTGTTTTGATGAACATGTTGTCTAAAGAGAAAATGCTTTAAAAAGCAAATACATTGCTTTAAAAAAAAACTGTTCCTGGAAACCAAACTCTGGGAAAGTACAGCCTTTCTGAAGCAGACTGTGCTCTGTAGGTCGAACCAAAAATCGTACGTGAGCTTAATGTACCTACAGAGCCACCTGTGCAGCAGTCCAAATCTGGAGCTCAGTCATAGTTGAGACTCATTGTTTGGAAATTGAGTGAAAAGCTGGAGAATCTTAACAAACCTTTACTATGAGTCCGAGGGTGACAAATGTATTCAACGGAGCACGATTTTCGAAGCGCGCCGGTCTTTGGAATCAGCTTCTAAATAATAAAATCATCACTTTGGACAAACCTTGTGTATATTATATTCATAGCTCATTTTTCCTACATGATTCATGGGGTTGGAGAGCTGTCTCGGGCTGGCTGGAGAAAAATGTGCTTTTTTTTTCTGGACAGTTTTATTTGCTTTGCTGAAGCTCACGGAAAGCGCTGCCTTGTGTTGAGGCCACTCTGCTGCATGGCTTCTACTGGAGCCAGGTCTAGGATGACAGTTCAGATTTAAAAAAACAGAACCTTTAATTACTTCATCAAACTTCATTTCATAATTACTTTCGTTTTTGGACCAGGGTTGATTTTAAAGCAAACATCGGTAGCTTGGACGGGAACGTCTGAAGATCTAAGGTAATGGCAGATAGTGATTGAAAGCTGTTTCACCTACATACTATTGCACAAACTGTGAGACCTTGCGAAACCTTGAAGGCCTGCAGAGATGTTGAGTGTGCTCACCTCGAACAGCATCACAGATCCAAGGGGAAGGCGGCATTAGTAAGAACTCTGTCTGCGGGATTTGTGATAATGTTGGTTGATCTGCTAGGATAAAAGCCATTGATATTGAGCTGTCTTCAAAATGGCTGCCAGCTCTGCGTGATTGTGTGCGGAGCAATCATGACTCCAGGCTCATCTTGGAGTGTGAAGCTTGTGTCTCCTCTGTCTGGCTAATACTTAACAAACAGTATACCAAATCATCCATGGAATGTTAAAGGGATAGTTAACTTTATGGATTTTTAAAAAACATGTATTTTATTTCATTTTTATATGTTTTCAAATGGCCCAGACAGTTTTAGTGTATGTTTTCAACTCTGCCCGGACCGTTTTGTGTGTGCTATGAAGGAAATTTTTAGATACAGACATTTCTGATAACCAGCCAGCTTCCCAACGGCTGGTACAGGGAGGGGCGTTAGCTGGCTCGTGGTTTAATGTAAAAAATACACTTTGACTAACTCCAAAGTAGCTTATACAGCAACATTACGCTTGCAGAGGTTGCACATGTCTATATTAGCTGATTATTTTTCACAAAATTACATTTAATCGTACTGGAACTATTTCCTTTGGCAAAATTGTGAGACCAGTGTGCAAAGTACTGGCACAAAATGCATATTTAAACATATTATTCCTGTTTATATTAGCAAATGCTATTGGATGAGTATGCTCATATGCACTGTCTCTGGAAAAACGACGTTGCTATACAAGCTGCTCTGGGGTAAGCTGAAGTGTATTTTTTTTTGTTGTTGTTTAAAACCACAAACCCGCGAATGCCCCTCTATCACCCATTATAAGCCAGCAATTCACCAGAAACATGTAAGTATCTGAAATGGCCTTCATCCCTTAATACCTGCAGATGTGCCAGCTTACTGACTTAGCGAGCCACTGAGCACACTTTCCATCTCTGTCAGGCGGCCATTTTCCTCCGCCTGACAGGCCTCACATGACCACTAATAAGCACACACATGTGAAGCCAGTTCCCAACACTTTATTTATGCAATATTCAGAAACACAGAAACAGAGCCGTTCACCGTTACCTTCACACCTATTAAATCCACAGCATTCATTTTCCATACACTATTTTTTAAAATGAAAACATTGCACCTACTCGAGTCTGACAGGCAGAGATGAGCACAGACAGGGACAAGCACAGACGGGGATGAGCACAGACAGGAATGAGCACAGACAGGTATGAGCACAAACGGGTGAGCACAGACAGGGATGAGCACAGACAGGGGTAAGCACAGACAGGGATGAGCACAGACAAGTATGAGCACAAACGGGTGAGCACAGACAGGGATAAGCACAGACAGAAATGAGCACAGACAGACGTGAGCACAGACAGAAATGAGCACAGACAGACGTGAGCACAGACAAGGGTGAGCACAAACAGACGTGAGCACAGACAGGGGTGAGCAAAGACAGGGACAAGCACAGACAGGGGTGAGCACAGACAGGGACAAGCACAGACAGGGGTGAGCACAGACAGAAAAGAGCACAGACAGGGATGAGCACAGACAGGGACGAGCACAGACATGGGGTGAGCACAGACAGGGACAAGCACAGACAGGGATGAGCACAGACAGGGGTGATCACAGACAGGGACGAGCACAGACAGGGGTGAGCACAGACAGGGACGAGCACAAACAGGGGTGAGCACAGACAGAATGAGCACAAACAGGGACGAGCACAAACAGGGATGAGCACAGACAGGGGTGAGCACAGACAGAAATGAGCACAGACAGACGTGAGCACAGACAGGGATGAGCACGCATGCATGTATCTGAAATTGTGCCCATCCCCAAATGCAGAAGGACCCCAGAGTCCAGAGAACTGCCCTCACTGGGGGTGCTCAGATGTGCTAAGCGCAGAGCTGTTTAGTGCTGGTGTGAATTCAGCTTGGGGCCCTCCCTCCTCATGCCGATTCGGGGGCACTGCAGTCCCCCCTGTGAGGGACATGGAGGCTTTGTGATAGTGGGGGGGGGGGGGGGCACACACATTCCCCTCTGATCTCTATGCTCATCGTGCCCCCACCCTGTTGAGTGGGGGCTGGGGGGGGGGGTGTCTGTGTGTTACTGACATAGCCACCACCTCCCACCTCCCTCTTCTGTGCTCTGAAATGGGCAGCAGATTCCTCACATAGTGAAACCAGAGCCTGAAGGGTCTGCCACCACTGGGTGGGGGGCAAAGGGGAGGGGAGGGGGGGCAGCTGAACAGGCCTTTATCTACTTTCAAATTCTTTTTTCACCTTTCACAGCTGACGTTTTGCCGTTTCAAAATGTTCTGGTTTTAGTGTTCAGTGTCTTTTTTTTTGAAAAGCTTTGGCAGCTTGTTCAAATTTACAACGGCGATAGATCATTTGAATTTGAGAGAGAGAGTGAGGAGGGGGAGAGGCAGGGTGCGTGAGGGTGTGATGGAGGGAGGGAGTGGGAGAGAGAGCGAGGGAGGGAAGGAGAGATATTGCGTGTGGGGAGGATCTCGTGCCACATCGCTGTCGTTTCCCATTTCCAGTGATACAGAGCACCTCCATAAAGCACCTCACTGATCACTTCACTGAGCGCCTCCATAAAGCACCTCACTGATCACTTCACTGAGCACCTCCATAAAGCACCTCACTGATCACTTCACTGAGCACCTCCATAAAGCGCCTCACTGATCACTTCACTGAGCGCCTCCATAAAGCACCTCACTGATCACTTCACTGAGCACCTCCATAAAGCACCTCACTGATCACTTCACTGAGCGCCTCCATAAAGCACCTCACTGATCACTTCACTGAGCACCTCCATAAAGCCCCTCACTGATCACTTCACTGAGCACCTCCATAAAGCACCTCACTGATCACTTCACTGAGCACCTCCATAAAGCACCTCACTGATCACTTCACTGAGCACCTCCATAAAGCACCTCACTGATCACTTCACTGAGCACCTCCATAAAGCACCTCACTGATCACTTCACTGAGCACCTCCATAAAGCGCCTCACTGATCACTTCACTGAGCACCTCCATAAAGCACCTCACTGATCACTTCACTGAGCACCTCCATAAATCACCTCACTGATCACTTCACTGAGCACCTCCATAAAGCACCTCACTGATCACTTCACTGAGCACCTCCATAAAGCACCTCACTGATCACTTCACTGAGCACCTCCATAAAGCACCTCACTGATCACTTCACTGAGCACCTCCATAAAGCACCTCACTGATCACTTCACTGAGCACCTCCATAAATCACCTCACTGATCACTTCACTGAGCACCTCCATAAAGCACCTCACTGATCACTTCACTGAGCACCTCCATAAAGCACCTCACTGATCACTTCACTGAGCACCTCCATAAAGCACCTCACTGATCACTTCACTGAGCACCTCCATAAAGCACCTCACTGATCACTTCACTGAGGCCTTGAAACCCAAGGAAGGATTCCCCCACACTGAGGGTTCAGCCTGGCATGCAACGTAGGGTTCTGCAGAGTGCTGCCAGTCCTGCCCGGTCATAGCCTGGCATGCAGGCATACAGCTCTGCAGAGTGCTGCCAGTCCTGCCCGGTCTCAGCCTGGCATGCAGGCATACAGCTCTGCAGAGTGCTGCCAGTCCTGCCCGGTCTCAGCCTGGCATGCAGGCGTACAGCTCTGCAGAGTGCTGCCAGTCCTGCCCGGTCTCAGCCTGGCATGCAGGCGTACAGCTCTGCAGAGTGCTGCCGGTCCTGCCCGGTGGCATGCAGGCGTACAGCTCTGCAGAGTGCTGCCGGTCCTGCCCGGTGGCATGCAGGCGTACAGCTCTGCAGAGTGCTGCCGGTCCTGCCCGGTGGCATGCAGGCGTACAGCTCTGCAGAGTGCTGCCAGTCCTGCCCGGTCTCTGAGCAGGCTCCGGGACGGGGTGTAGAGGCGTGAGAACCAAACGGTTCCTGTGAGGGGGAGCCGGGAGGAGGGCTCATCTCCTAAAACACGGTCCCTTACTGAGCCGTCTATCTAAAGCCACAGGTTAAGAGAGCGGATTCAGGCAGTAAGAGAGCGGGTCTCCTGACTGCCACGGTTACCCAGAAGGCTTTGCACTTTAAATGCTTAAGTTAAAAGGCTCTTGGGGGGGGAGGGGGGGTAGTGGGCTGGGTCTCCCATGTGCATTGACATTACTGCAGTGATGAAGCACCAGCAGTCAAGCTCCTGATCGTGAGTTTTCCATGCTCAATCACCCCCCACCACCTGGGGGGCTCGTGAGTATCTCCCCAGGAGTCCTCAACACAGAAGGAGAGACTACAAAAGAAGAAATACCCAGCACCCTCAAACACAGAAGCAAATGATGGGGGGAGGGGGCGGGCGGGGTTGGGGTGGGATCACGGCAGGGGGGGAGGCAGAGATAATCAGGCATATTATATATACATATATATAATCAGACTGGGCCAAGGCAGGTAAGTCAGGTGGTTATTGAGCATAGGCAGCAAAGTGGAGGCTTAAATCTTGTGGCCTCTCTCATTTCCTACCTGTGGACAGGTGTTTGGCAAGGGCTAGCCTATGCATGTGTGTGCGTGCGTGCGTGTGTGTGTGTGTGGGGGGGTGTATACGTGTGAGGGGTGAGTGTTTGTGCGTGTGTGTGTGTGTGTGTGTGTGGCGGGGGGGTGTACACGTGTTTGGTGTGTGTGTGTGTGGCGGGGGGTGTACACGTGTTTGGTGTGTGTGTGTGTGTGGCGGGGGGGTGAGTGTGTGTGCGTGTGTGTGTGTGTGTGTGGCGGGGGGGTGTACACGTGTTTGGTGTGTGTGTGTGTGTGGCGGGGGGGTGAGTGTGTGTGCGTGTGTGTGTGTGTGTGTGTGGCGGGGGGTGTACGCGTGTTTGGTGTGTGTGTGTGTGTGGCGGGGGGGTGTGTGTGTGTGTGTGGCGGGGGGTGTACACGTGTTTGGTGTGTGTGTGTGTGTGTGGTGGGGGGTGTACACGTGTTTGGTGTGTGTGTGTGTAGTTCAGACAGCATCAAAGAAGGTCACACTATGCCTGCCCCCTCCCTCTTCCCTCCTCCACTAACCTGGAACCGATAGCTTTTCACCACAGAGAGGGGAAGTGGAGTCAGGTTGCCCAGGTGTAGCTTAGCGTAGGGTGGGGGCTGTTTTAAGACTGGGAAATGAAAATCACACAGAAATGCACCCTTTTGTTTACTTCTCCCCTCGCCGTTTCCTGACAGAGCAGCAGTTCCTGCCTTAACACCCTATCTGCCCTGGATCCGCATTCTGAAACGTTGTTTTTCTGGGCGGCTCAGCGTGATTGAGATCTCCTTCTGTGGCGACTGGGCCCCAAAGCGCCTGTGTGGTCTGGGATCGCAGGCTTGCGTTATCAGGCTGTCTGTTCTGACATGGTGGCAGTCGAGCCCCTCTCATACCTCTTTTCCACCAACGCCAACCTAGTTCTGGTTCTGGGCTGGTGCTAGTGCCGGTTTGCAGTCTGTTCAACTTGCGAACTTTCTAAGAACCGGTTTGCTTTTCCACGGGTTAGAGAGCCACGTCATTACGTCACTGTATACGTCTCCGCTTTCCCAGCAACATCGTTACCTAAAATATATGTCCTGTAAAAATACAGATAATAAACTGTCTAAATGTAAAAAACCATCTTCATACATATACATTTAGTTATATTATTACAGCCTTTCCTGGCGTAGGGGGTTCTTGGTTCTAGACCAGCCAAGAGTTGGAGCCACTTTGGAACCAGTTTTTCTGGCTGAGAGCCGGTTCTTTTGCTGTCAAAAACGGAAGAACTGGTTCGCGATTAGGCACCGGCTCCGAACCGGCCCTCGAAATGCCTTGGTAGAAAAGGGGCATCACTGGAGTTACTCATGAAGGGTCAGCTGCAGTGTGATTAGCTGGAGTTTAAACCTCAGGTTTAAACCCCTACAGCACCAAACTGCATTACAGCCAGAACAGCTGTCCAAAGCTGTGAAGCAAAGAGTATAGCTGTTCCAGTTGAATTGCAGTTCAGTGGTCTAAATCTCAGTTTTAAACTCCAACTGTAGTTCTGTGGTCTAGAGGTTTAAACCTAAGTTTTAAACTCCAACTGCAGTTCTGTGATCTAGAGGTTTAAACCTAAGTTTTAAACTCCAGCTAAGTCCCGTGCAATTGACCTGAAATGCTTTGGTCCAATCAGAATAATTTCATTTCAGCAGTATGTTAATAACTTTGGACTGCAGTGTTTTGGGTGTTATATGAGGTATGTGAAGTATATTCTGGAGTTAGGAATAATAATAATAATAATAATAATAATAATAATAATAATAATAATAATAATAATACGTTTGATTTATACAGGGCTTCTCATACAGGTGTTCAAAACATCTTCCTCAAGAAACAACACAGTAACAATAAATCAAAGCAATGGAACCAAAACAGGACATACATTAAAAGTAATGTGGAAAAAAAGACAGTAATTTCTGAGAATAAAAGCTCATTTTAAATAAAGAAGTTCTTAAAAGAGATTTAAAAGTTAAAACTGACTGTAAGTTCCTAATATTTTCTAGTGAAGATTCTCCATAGTTGGGGGCTAGTCAGAAGGCTGGATCACTGTTTGGTATTAACTGTGTAGTGGGGGACACAGAGCAGCACCTTTTATAAAGAGCTGAAGACCCATTTTGACCAACAGAGAGCACATGGTGCAGAAATGTGTTCTCTGCAGCATTCTGAATCAGCTTGAGGCAAAATAACATGCTGTCATATAAATATGAATATAAAGCATTACAATAACCATGATGAGATGACACCATGTCCAGGGTGTATTCCTCCCTCTTGCCCAATGCATTTTACAATTATTTGAGAGTCACTAGGCTTGACAGATGAGTGAAATTGAGTGGAATTTGTGTGAAAGTGAAAAAATGTAAAGCTTCTAGATAATTGAGAAGCAGCATTTACTGTACATGAAAAGAGAACTGGCCCGAGTATTGACCCTTGAGCTACTGGAAGCAATAGAGGATACATGTTCAGCAAATTACAAAACTGTCAGAGAGATAAGAGCAAAACTAACTCAGTACATTTCCTGCAAAACCCAACCAAGTTTTTAGACAATTAATTAAAACAGCATAATCAACAGTATCAAATTCTGCACAGAGACCTAAAAGAACTAATATGGAACATTCATTTGAGTCAGAATTCATTAAAAAAAATCACTTGCTACTTCAAAAAGGGAGTTCCAGTCCTATGAATTGTGCAGAAGCTGAAATTATTCAGAGTTCTAGTTACTTATGAAAGCTCACAAATGTTAGAAGAAAACTTCCTCCAAGACCTTAGTGAGAAAAAGTAGAGTAGAACTAGGCCTATAGTTCCATGTGAAGGGCACACATTATGCAAAGTTGTCACGTGATTTGACTGAACGCAGGGCCAAGTTCAGCATTCTAGAACTTTCCAGGCTGATCGTTACACTGAAGACATGCCCAAGCTCCCAACCCATTGTCTACTGCCCACCAAGGCAGCGTTCTTCAAATGAACGTGAGTCTGTTTCTTATATCTAGTTTACGTACAATGTTGAGGTCCTGTAGATATTCCAGTCGCTACTTTCATCTTTGGGTGCACTTCATTTGTGCTGAGTGACACATGCACTAATTTCTCGCTGATTTGATTTTTTTATTACAGAAATTATGTGCAAATATAATGCCAATTACAGTTGATGCCAGAAATTTACATACACCTAGGCTAAAGATATTCAAACTCGGTTTCTCACAACTCCACACATATCATGTTACCGTACATTTCTTTTGGCAAGTAAATTAGGGCATCTACTTTTTCACATCAGAGGTAATTTTATAACAATCGATTAGAGACAGATTTATTTCAGCTTTAATCCACCAGAATTCCAGTAGGTCAAAAGTTTACATACACCAAGTTGACTGTCTCTTTAAACAGTCTGGAAGAGTCCAGAAATCTATGTAATGACTTTTTAGAAGCTAATAATTGGTCAATTGTTGTAATTAGGAGTTAATTGGCAGTTAATTGGCACCTGTGGCTGTATTTAAGGGCCTACCTTTAGAGCCACTGCCTTTTTGCCCTTGATACCATGGGAAAATCCAAGCAACTCACCCAAGACCTCAGAAAAAAAAATTGTGGACCTCCGCAAGTCCGGTTCCTCCTTAGGAGCAATTTCCAAACAACTGAAGGAACCATGAGCATCTGTACAAACACTTGTATGCAAATATAAAAATCTTGGGACCACACAGACACTGCATCGTTCAGGAAGGAGGCACAAATTAACTCCCAGGGCTGAACGAACTTTGGTTCAAAAGGTTTAACTGAATCCCAGACAACAACAAAGAAATTGGTGAAGGAGGTGGAGGCATCAGGTACCAAAGTATCTACATCCACCATTAAGAGAATCCTACATCACCATGGCCTAAAAGGCTGTCGCGCAAGGAAGAAGCCCCTACTCCAAGACCGGCATAAAAAAGCCAGAATGAAGTTTGCAGGTGATCTCCAGTACAAAGACCTAGCCTTTTGGTGTGTCTCTGGTCAGATGAAACAAAAATGGAACTGTTTGCCCATAATGACCAGCACTATATATGGAGGAAAAAGAGTAAGGCTTTTAATCCAAAGAACACCATCCCCAAATGTGAAGTATGGGGGTGGCAGCATCATGTTGTGGGGGTGTTTTGCTGGAAAACACTTCAGGAAATAGATGACTTCACAAGGAAGGAGGGTTATCTAGAAATACTGAAGCAACACCTCAAAACATCAGCTAGAAAGTTAAAACTTGGTTGCGACTGGGTCTTCCAGCAGGAAGAGTTGTAACAAAATGGCTTAAAGACAACAAAGGGAAAGTATTGGAGTGGCCATCACAAAGCCCTGACCTAAATCCCATAGAAAATTTGTGGACTGAACTGAAAAAGTGTGTCCGAGTAAGGAGGCCCACAAACCTGACTGAGTTACACCAGTTTTGTCAGGAGGAGTAGGCAAAAATTCAAGCAAAGTATTGTGAGAAGCTTATGGAAGGCTACCCCAAGCGTTTGAATCAAGTTAAGCAAGTAAAAGGCAATGCCACCAAATACTAACAAAGTGTACGTAAACGTTTGACCCACTGAAAATATGATATCATACATAACAGCTGAAATAAATCTGTCTCTTAGCAATTATTTTGAAATGACTT
Source organism: Anguilla pacifica (assembly GCA_039654925.1). Classification (NCBI taxonomy): domain Eukaryota; kingdom Metazoa; phylum Chordata; class Actinopteri; order Anguilliformes; family Anguillidae; genus Anguilla; species Anguilla pacifica. Next base: position 5,892,900 of record CM077296.1, read on the forward strand.
CTTAAGTAAATACCCTAATTGACTTAACACAGGAAATGTATGGTAACATGAAATGTGTGGAGTTGTGGAAAATTGACTCTGAATGTCTTTAGCTGAGGTGTATGTAAACTTTTGGCCTCAGCTGTAAATGTACAAAGCAGTTAATTCAGGTTGCGAGAGGCCCAGAGTTGTGGAACAGCAGTGTTCCTACAACACGCAGCTTTAACTACAGTACTTCCTACTGGGGATTCTCATTTAAAACGGCGTGCACAGGCCAAACATTTTCCATATGCTATTTATTAAACAACATATGACTAAGACGTATTGCACTTCTGTAAAAACGGAGTTGATGCTTTCTTAAAATAGGCAGCGCTGTTATTTATGGTGGGAGGTGAGCTGATCCTGAGCAGATGCGGACCTGGACGCGGTCACAATTTTTGTTGCATTCCGACAAATCCATTTTTTTCAGCGACTGAAGGGCCAAGCGTGTGTCAATGGCAGCCTGCAATCTGCCCCTAGCCAGCAGCTACGTAGCTGCGGCGTAGCTACACAACAGCGAGAACAAAGTGCATATTTGCAACCGAAACATAACAAACGCGCACAAACAGCCACGGAGATACGATCTTTCGGTCACCGCGTGTTTACATCAACATCACTTTGTCATGTTTATCCAAAGAATTATGTATCATTTTAACCTATTGGCTTATACTGTTGGAATTTGGTTGTTTATTCTTTGTTTATCCGTTGTGTGCATTAAACATCCTCGTATGGTAACTTTTCCCCCGTTTCTCTCTTTCTCTCACTTAATATATTTAAGCACATTCCTTCGCCTTCCTTTTCGTCCCACGGGCTCATAAAACTTTGGATTTCTTTTCTTTCCCTAAAATGCAAGCATCCAGTTTCATGAGTTTATAGCGCCCAATTTATTTAACTGTCTCTGCCCAGCCGGGGGGCTGCATATGAGTCTTCACTGTCTGCCTCTTGGCTGTACTTTCACCCCGATCCCTGTACGAGCTTCCATCGCCGTAGTGTAAGAGCACCCGGTTATGGTGCGGTAAACCCAGCCATATTATTTACAACCGAATTCACCGTGGAGACCCACGGCCGTAATACAGCCAATATATCATACAAGCAGGAATTAAATTACAGCTTGAATTGAGAGATCCAGCGAAATATTATGTTCCCTTGTGGATTTGGCTTGTGCGTCCCTTGCGGATTTCTACTTCGGAAACGTCGAGGGGAAGACGACTGGCGAAGTGGCAAAAGGACCAGTGGGGAGGGGCAGCTCTGTTGGACAGCTCAGAAGTTGGTCTGTTTGAGCCATGACTTACTGGGGAATTGCGTGGTTATGGGGGAATGAGTTTTGATCGTCCGTTTCGCCGTAGGCTATTTATTATCAAAAATACGAGGCCGTTTAATAGTGCGACTGCTCCTTGCGGCCAGGAAAGCGATAAAATGGCGCAGACGGTGGCATAAATATGCAGGCTTGAACTTTGTCGGGGGGATTAGCGCGAGTTCAAAGCATTTTTCACATATTTCCTCCTGCTGTATATTTACGGTGTCCCTGTACAGTAAAGCTGATCTCCCCGTTCCCTCCCTTGCGCTGCGCTTGCTGATCCTTGGCTGATCGTGTACACGCGACCAATAGGCCGTGAGAACATTCTCCCTCCCCCCCACCCCCCAACAAAGAGATCAAAAGAGCAGACTGCGGGGCTCCCCGAGAGACAGCCTCGGGATTATCGGGGTGAGGCGGGGGTAGGTTGGGGGGATAACACACAGGTGGCTGATCCTGACTCACATAGACCAGCAGTGTCCCCAAAATCTGTTTGCGTGCACTGCTGTAGGCCGGTTTCTGTGGAGTTAAATCAAAAAGGGTCAAGTTACGGTTAACGCACTAGGCAAGTACTGCCTTGGGTTATATTTAAATGTAAGGGCAGGCTTATAGCTACAAATATACGTGTAGTTCACATTGAGGTTAGGGTAATTGCTGACATGTTGTTTTGGTGTAAAGGATGTCTGAACTTGTAATGGGGTGGGTATTGATGGTGGGAGAGTTTTGGTTGATTATAGGGATTAGGATTGGCCCACTGCAGGGGAATGCGTTTGGATTGATGGGATAGATGCAGCTGGCGATATTATGTAGCTGTAGGGAAATCTGCAGCAGTGATGGATCTCACTTTAGTCTCCACTGTTACTGAAGAATCTGGGAATGCAGACTGTCGACGTGCTAAATTTCCATTTCCAGAGCTTTTGCAGGAAACAGTAATACGGGCGTGATGGTAAATTTCACACTGAAGTATGAGAATTTAAGTCATAAAACATCGCTGGGGGAGTTCAAACCTGACCATGAAGCTGACTTCTTGGTACAGGGCCTCAGCAGAGTTTAATATCGGCCAATGGTAAGCGCTTCATTTAATTTGTTTATTTTTGTGTTTATTTATTTTTGTTTCTTGCTGAGAAGCAGCGGAGGTGCCGGCCGGGGGGGGGGGGGGGGGGGGGGCGGCGCTGGGCTAGCCGCGGTCGCCATGGCGCACGCATCCATCACGCTGGAGAGCGTGGCGGGGCGGAGAGGAACGGACCATCCATTACACTGACAGCACACGTCCCCCGGAGACCGCCTCTGGGGTTCGGGACATCGCAGCCCACGACTGCCCCAACCAGCGCACCCCCCGGCCCACCCCCCGGCCCACCCCCTGGCCCCAGCCCGCCCCTCGGCCCTGCCCCGGCCTCTGCACCGCACTCCCAGTCACCCCAACTTTACCAACCTGCGCAGAACCGGGGTTAACTGACGCCTCCTCTGAGAGGGAAAGAGGTGTGGCGTGGTGGAGACGGTCTCTGACGCGGGGGGGGGGGGGGGGGGGACTTCAAAGCTTCGCCTGGGGGTACGGGTCTCCGAGAAGTGGGAAAGGGGCAGGATTAAGGAGAATGAAGAAAAAGGGGTAGTCAGAGGAAGAATAGAACAAGGAGGTGGGGAAGGCGGCAGGGTCTGGCCCCTCTGAAGGAACGGAGATCAGCTGATTGGTTTTAACCCTTAATGGTTTACTCCCGTTTTCTCTTGTAGGCACGATGGTCATGTCTGATTCCGTATGGATCTACTAAATATCATATGATACCCTTCCCTGTCCTCACAGAGGGGACGCGTGGTTTTAAGACCCTCGTCGTCAACATTCCATCCACGACACCGTATATAGATGGACTGTGACAGAGATGGACTCAGAGAGATGGACTGTGTGAGAGATGCACTGTGAGAGAGGTGAACTGTGAGATAGGTGAACTGTGAGAGAGATGGACTGTGAGAGAGGTGAACTGTGAGAGAGATGGACTGTGAGAGAGGTGAACTGTGAGAGAGATGGACTGTGAGCGAGGTGAACTGTGAGAGAGGTGGACTGTGAGAAATGGACCGGTGTGTCTCGTCATTTGCTGTGCTCATAATTGGGGACCCTGGTTATGTAGGGTGTGGGGATATTTTAAAGGGCGGCCAGAGAGCATAAATGTTTTGATCTCTTTACCTACACAATTTTATGTTCATTATTTTATTATTCTCTGTAAATACAGGAGGAGGGAAACAGCCAGCGAGGCCAGGCTGCAACGTAAGTTGGCATTTCCACCAATAACAATAGCCTTAATGATCGATACCTGTAACATTTTTAAAAATCCAATTCAAATGAATGTGTTTACCCTAAAATGATGGCTATAAACTTAACAACCATTCAGAGAAAGTTCTAGAACATCTCCACCGTCCGCAGATAGAGCATGTCCACTGTGGAGGACTGCCTGCACCCACGCACAGCGCGCACGTGTTGATTGACAGGTGTGCGTAATGATTAAAGTCCTCTGATTGGATGAGGAGATTCAGTGTCTGCTTTACAAGTCCCGCTATCTTACAGGTAATCTAATTAAGATTCTCTTTTAATTATTGGAGGGTGGTAGGAGGAACTGCCACTTGTTGGTAATGTAGTTTTGTGTAGTGTTAGTGTAGTGTTAATACTGTTATCCCACACATTTGTAACGTTGATTTTACAACGAGAGACATTAATACTTGAATATCCACTGTGCCCTCAACCCCTGCTGTTCTGTTCTGGAATCATTAACTTTTATTACTGGAAAGGGCTTACATTAGAATAGCATGATCATAAATATTCATTCATTCATTCATTCATCAACATGAAGCTAACAAAAAGACATTTTGGTACTCAAGCCATCATCAGTTTTCATGTATTAAACACACCGATCTGGTTTTGAGGGCATTGCTGAGTATATATTTTTGGTTCAGGCCTATGCATAATTGTGCATCTGATGTGGCAGCGATGTTTTAGTGCAGGAGAGCTCCTTCAGTGGAACATGCTGAAAAGGAGTGTGCACTAATTCACAAGATATTCTATTTCACACACATCACTGCAAGTTAAAACAGACATTACACACACACACACACACACGCACAGACAAACAAACACACACATACACACACCAACAGACACATACACACACACGCGCACACACACACACACAGACAAATGCACACACACGCAGACACATACACATACACACACGCATACACATACATAAACGCACACACACGCAGGCACTCACATACAGACACATACACGTACACACACACACAC